>JAXQGS010000190.1:0-25194 GCA_037040325.1 Mucor sp. M7501 | reverse complement strand
GCGATTTAAACTCTTGATTTTACAGTGGTAAATACATTTGAAGGCTGCTCACTGAACATTGCGCTTATTAACATCAGATTTGATGGTCTGTAGTGTATCATTTAGCGAAACAGTACGTAATTAAATTCTTTGTCCATTAAAAAGCGCGAAATTCATAGAGGATTTCTGCCCAACAAGCGTACACAA
This sequence comes from Mucor sp. M7501, assembly GCA_037040325.1. Lineage (NCBI taxonomy): Eukaryota > Fungi > Mucoromycota > Mucoromycetes > Mucorales > Mucoraceae > Mucor > Mucor sp. M7501. The sequence goes on along the minus strand of JAXQGS010000190.1, from coordinate 25,008 downwards.
TACCGATGAGTGACCCAATGATGTGGAAAAGAGTACTGATCAAATATCTTGAGCAAAATACCGTAGCGAAGCAAAGGTCAACTTTTTTTTTCACCATAATATGCCGGCACTAAAGTTTATTTGATATAAAAAAGGTATATAGGGCACATCACCAAGCTAATCCAGCATGTAAATTCTCGATGCAACATCATTGACAACCCAATCCATGCCTTTCAATAGGTTATCTCCTGTCACTGCACTACAAGGTAAAATAGCCCAATGATGGCTTTTGATGTCGTCTAATCCAAGTGCGTTTTTGATCTCGATTTCAGTCAAGGCACCCGCAATGTCCTGCTTATTTGCAAAGACCAGCAGTGTCGCACCTGCTAATCTCTCCTCCTGCAATAATTGTGTCAACTCTCGTTTACAATCCATTAATCTTAGACGGTCTGCTGAATCCACAACCCAAACTAATGCGTCTGTCTGCTCGAAATAGTTTCGCCAGTAGGATCGAATCGACTTTTGTCCACCCACATCCCAGATATTGAGTTTGTAGCTTGTATTGATGTCTGTTAGTTTGTTTGTTTGGCGGTGCATTTCGTATTGAACTCACTTTTCATGCTCCAATGTTTTGATGTTGAAGCCAAGTGTAGGAGAGATGGTGTCAATAGGTTCGCCGTTGATTCTTTTCAAAATAGTTGTTTTGCCTGCATTATCCAAGCCTCTATAAGTTGCTGTTGGTTTCTATTACATAGTATACATGCCCTGGATGCCTGCTATAAACTTACAGCATGAGAATACGCATCTCCTTTTCATTTTGTCGATTCTTCTTTAATATAGTCAGCAAGCCCATGATGAAATTGTGTGGAAAGAGAACAAAAGTGGTTTGCTGTCGAACAAGAGAAAAAAATTGGCAACGGAGTTGATTCTACCGATACGCTGTATTGATGCGAGGCGATGCCACACAGCGCTTTATCCCTTTGATGGATCCGAGCGAGCGATGATGGGCGACAAAGCGTTTGGCCTTTGACATGCATAAATGAAGCTGTATAGCGTTCCAAGAAGGTAAACATCTCTACGATTGGAGTATTTTATGCTAGCGTTAGACAGAACAGAAGCATTTAAATGTTGCATTGCACACCTGATAGATTTGTTCAGTTGCAGACATTTCTGGTCTACACTTGTCGCAAGCATTTGGTTGCAAGTCCACATCAAAGACTTGGATCCGGCAGCTACATTTACAAACAATCCAATGACTGTCTGGCCCAATGTAACGCATAGATTTCATGCAATCACTCGTGATTTCACTTACATGTGTGAGTCCTTGTAGCAGCATTGCTTATCACTGGAGCGCATGACGCCTGTCAAATCACAATAGTAGAGCCACATTTCAGAAATGTTGCTGCTCTGTGGTACAGGTCCATCACCGTTGAAATCATTAGCTATAAGAGCTAGATGTGGTGTGTTTTGGTTTCAACGGGGCTTTAATGAGCAAAACTGTAGTTATAGCTAGAGTAGTACTTGTTTCTCGTTTTCGATGTCGTCAATGTTGATGCTGTCCAAAAGAAACATTTTCATGAAAAAAAAAAAAATCCCGCTTCTTTTTCTTTCATTCTTTCTTTTCCACTACAAAAAACTAAACAAAAAGCATGTCAGGCAAGCCATCCGAGGGCCCTTCATCTTCTAGCAAGAGGGGATCGCAATCCAGCAGCAGAAAGCCTTCGGCAATTTCCAAGCAAGTGCTCAAGACAAACCCCATTCCTCAATCAGTGCAAGCAGCTAGCAGCAGCAGCAGCAGTTCCAACTTGACCAAGAACCTCAATGCGCTTAGTGATAAATCAAAAGCAAAGCCTACACAGCCGTTGAGAAGTACCAAGGTGTCCCAGAAGCTAGTCTTGTTTCCTCAGTCCACAGCCGATGACCCAGAAACGAGCATGCAATCCACGCTACCCGTCGACGCCAACCTCGATCTTACAACTGAACAACTGCAGCAGCAAGAGGCAGAGGCTGCCGAGCTTCGTCGCAGGTCAACCACTTCATTTGATGAGCACCAACAGCAGCAATGGCAAGACGAGCAAAGCCAGCCTCGTACAGCGGGTGTTCCATTGCCTATAGAGTGGACGTTTGGTTCACGTACACAGGCAGAACGCATGACAAAGGATGAACGTGAATTAGCCTTGTTGCCTCGAGCAGCAGCTTACTGCACTGGCGAAGGTTACGACCTCGCTCGGCTTCGACCCTTCTTGCGCCAGCATCACCGTGTATCGCCTCGATTATATGATGAATGCTTATACGCTGCTTATCATTTCCCGCTGAGAACATTGCGTCCCGACAAAGACAACTTGCACAACATTCGAGTTCGAAGCAACGTGCCTCAAGCACCAGGCACCCACCGCCATAATACAAACGACGAAGAGGAAATGGACTATGACGAGGACCATTTGCAGCAAAGCGATGCTCCTGTTGTCACTCAACCTCGACCTGGACAGCCTTATCCCGACGACTACTATCCAAATCGCAAGGATTATTATGAAGAGGAGGAGGAAGCTAGGCAGCAGCATGAGCAACAGCAGAGACTACATGAAGAGTTTCAAAAGCAGCAAAACGACTCACCCACTACACCTCAGGAGGAAGCTGAAGAGACAGAGGAGGGCATTTTTGATAATCCGTTTGCAGAGGAACCAGATGATCTCGATAAACCCGATCAAACTATACCCGAGCAGGAGCAGCACCGCAAGGAAGGTGGTGAGGAAGGCGAAGAACAGCAGCAACACCAACCTCCTCGCGAGATATTCAAAGGTGGAGAAGTGTTTATATTTGACTATGGCGTTGTGGTGTTTTGGAACTTTCGTCGTGCCGAAGAACTGCTGATGCTGGAGGATTTCATGCAATTTTCCATTGATCCTTTCCGCGACAACCCAGACGAAGACATGCAAATTGAAGAAATCCACTTTCAGTACGACACGTCGCAAATGAAGCCTCGTATTTTCAACGACATGATTACCTTGAAGAGCAGCAACCATATGATCAAACTGACACTATCGCACGGTTTGTCGCAGAGTGCTGTTGTAGCTCGCTATGAGGATATCATGGACAAGACCATTGAAGACACAAAGCATCTGCCCAAGGAGATGGCTGAAACGGGTCGTTTGGGTAAAACGCGTGCAGAGATCACCAAAATCAACGGCCAGCTGTTTACATTGAGAATGAATGTGAATCTTGTGTCCAATGTGCTGGACACGCCCGAGATCTTTTGGTCTGAGCCTGCGTTGCAGCCAATGTACACGGCCATCAGAGAGTATCTGGAGATTCCTCAGCGTGCTCAAATCTTGAACGACCGTTTGCGAGTCATTTCTGATTTGTTGTCCATGTTGAGAGATCATTTGACTAACTTTGGTGTGGAATATCAGACGCTGATCATTATCTACTTGATTATTGTCGCTGTCATTGTTGCTTGTGTAAGTATAGAGGGTTTGTTTAAAGTGTGCTGCATTACTCAATGTTTATTATTAGTTTGAAATTGGCGTCAAGATCTTGCAATCCATCGATGTTCTCTAAAGTGTGTGTACATAATTTTGAAATAAACAACTCGTATCCATATATACTCAAGATCAAACAGCTACTAGTCCAATTTAATTTCACTGAATCTAAACAGGCTTTTTTTTTTTACTGCATTTATTTCAGTAGATAAATAGATACTATATTAACAAGAAGAAGGAAAGGAGAATTCTAGATTGGGATATTTTTAACAGGGACGATACCTGATAGTAGGGATTTGCCCAGGATTATGGGAGCAGCGACGAGGCCAATAAATAATAAAAACATGCTATAGAACATAATACCATAGCAGATTGCAACTCGCTTTCTCTCTCTGCGTTGCTTTGCTGTCCAGATGTGGGCTCTGATTTGCTTGGAGGGTCGAAGCCAGAAGAGCATCAAGGAATGAGCGGTATTGATATAAGGAATAATGATAAACAGGGAAAGGAAGAAGAGGATGATGTGGCCTAGCAAGAAGTCCGTAGAGAATTCAGTCATTTCAATGATTTTGCAAATGAACTCGCGGCCAGGCTGTGTGATGACTACAAGAGAGAGAAAAAAAAAGGAGATGAGTCTACATGGTCTTGCGCATGTCAAAGATATCCACTTACCATGCCAACCAAGCTATGAAAGAGAAACAGAAATAACGTTATTAATACCACATCTAATGCAAGCAATGTACAATCAACTTACCCCACGGCCATACCACTTGCCAGTCCACCAGCCTCTGTTGGTTTCATCTTGCTTGAACTCTCGTGTCAAACAGCAGACAGTCAGCAACTTGAGGACAAAACGTTGAATGGCAATCATGGCAACCACACCGAGCACCACGTTGGCTAGCTTCCAGTCTTCCAGCAAAAAGAAGACCTCAAAAATGATAATCACACAAATGACAGACCAAGCATGAGCCAATGCAGCCATGAGAGAGCCAAACTTGACCAACCAGATACTGAGAATAGAGCCAATACCCACCGACATGCCAAAGAAGATCATCAAACCGACAATGTTGAGAATAATGGGAGCAAATGCCATGACACCGATACGGATCAGAGGACTGGGTCCAGTAGCTGGGAGCGTGGCATCGGTAGAGTCAAAGCTCTTGACAAACGTATAAGGAATGATACACAGCAGCGCATAGAAGAATGGCAAGATGACCTCGCTGACAAAGATGGCACCAAGGCCCGCACGAGGCATGTCGCTAATCTTACTGGTAGCCTCTGTTGGCTTGCTACGCTTGTAACCTGTGATGCGCGCTCTTGAGGCACGCGTATGGCTGATCCACGAATTGGCATGCGTCTTGGAGTTGCCGCGAGAAAGCCAGCGGATGAATTCCTTGTAATCCACCAGAAAGTCGATGGGAGAGAACTGATTTGGGTTAAACACAAATGGAGACACAATCAGAGCGACCACCGTGAACCAAAAGTAGATCAAATGCGGGATCCAGTAGGCAATGGAGGCAAACAGCATGATGACTAGGTTTCTAGCGCCAATGTAGATGCTGGGGCCCGTGAACCGAGAGTACAAGATAGAGAAGGGAATGCGAGAGGTAGCGAATCCACGACCTGTGCCAATGTACTGAGCACCACCGTAGACGAGATTCTCCAGCACAGAGTTGGTGTAGATTTGAGTGACAAAGATCTCAAACAGCGGCGACAGCGACATGAAGTGTCTTCCCATGCGAGTCAGACTTCTCCAGAAACCTCTTTCGGTCAGTTCTTGCAGGAACAGCGGTAAGAAGGCGGCAAAGAACACGACAAAGATGGACAGAATACAACGCTTGACCCAGTCAAAGATGGGCACCAGGTTGTAGCAGCCTGCTGGAATCAGTGGAGCCTCAGGTGGCGCATCCGCATTGTATTCACAGATGGTCAGTGTAGCGCCCATAGCACTAATGAACAGGATGGCCAGCATAAACATCTGCACCGACATCATGATAAAGATGTTGTTGATATGGAAGCCAGGGTGAGCATAGTAGAAAGTCAAGAAGCGATCCAGAGGGAGCTGCGTGCCAATGTAGTAGTATTCTCTTGACAGCATTTGCTCGCCCATACCCGTGCCAATCTTGGTAGTAAAGTTCAAGATGGAGCCAAAGCCCAGATCACGGCCCTTGCCGCACTGAAAGTACTCTGTGTGCTTGATGCGGCCGCCGCGAGTGAATGCGTTCATACCAGCGTAGATATCCTCGTTCAAATGCAGGCCCTTTTGCGCCTTGGAGACACCACCACGCGTGTTCATAAAGATGGCGTTGAGGAAATCAGGATGGCCATAATGCAGCTTACCGCCAATCTTGGCCATGATGCGCTGAGTCAAGGTACCAAAGGTCTGTTCCTTACCAGCAGCGACATCACCGAGGACGCCCACGTTCTCTGAGAAGATGTACTCGCGAGCACCCACAATGGCAACAGGGGACCGATTCGACTTTGGGTACGCAGCAGAGTAGGGCGATATTTGCGAGGGCTCCAGTGTCTCGAATTCACCCAGGACATTGCGGATTTTGAGGCACTCTTCCAGGTAGTTGTCTTGGTTGGCATCGACCAGCTGAAGGAACTCACCGCGGTAAAAGATGATGGCGTGGTTTTGGTTGTCAGACTTACCATCACCCAGGATGGGGTTACCAGGCAAACGCACTCTGAAGCGAGGCTTTCTCTTGCCGTTCTCTGTCAGTTCGCAGGTGCCGTCAATCAGGGCAGAAAAGTAGGTGATGTCGCCAGTTTCAGAGACCTCTTCATCAATGTAGGCGACTTGCAGATCTGGGAACGCCTTGAACAGGAATTCAGCGTCTTCAGCTTCACTGGCATTGAACTTGGCATAGCGCTGCATGGCCACCAAGAACTTGAACTTGCGTCGCGACAGCTTGTCCAGATCGTGGTCCAGACCTTCCTTGTCATCGCCGTACATTTGCACCGTTTCGGGATTTTCAACGCGGTAGAGCAGCTTGATGGCCTTGCGGTAGTTCATGAAACCAGACACAGTGCGATACAGTGTTTGTGCTCTGAGGGAGGCCCAGATACGGGTGCGCAGTGTGTACTCGGGCTTGGAAGACTTGAAGCCAATGCAGTAGAATGGCAGGTCGTCAATGTCGCTCTTGGCCGTGTCCTTTTCCAGTGAACTAGCAACCGACAGCTCAGAGTCGCTCTTGGCGCTGGGGTCCAGGCTACGTCTGTCATCGTCGTCCACCAGCATCTTGGTGTCCTTTACAAAGTTCTCCCACTCCACAGCGTGCAGTTGCTTTAGGTATTCCAGCAGTGTCACTCGCGTGCTTGTGTCTTCCTCTCTGATGATTTCACGAAGACTGAGAAGGATCTTTTCTCCGTAATGAGGCTAATGGTGTGTGTGTGTGTTAGTCGTAAGTGAGCGGGCCGGCCCCTATCTCGAGCGATACAACTTACGGTAAGCACAGTGAAGGTCGGCATGCATTCGACGGGATGCGGTGGCGGCATGGGTGTTGTCAGACTCTGCGCAAAAAAGTGAATGCGACGCTCTGCTTCACCGCTCTGAGGAAAGTACTCGGTCTTGAACGAAGTGTCTTCTTGGGAGACGAAAAAGGTAGGCGCCTTGAGTGTGCGGTTGCCGTCCATCGGGTTGACTTCCTGTAATGCGCGTCTTTAGTGCCATGTCCTGCTTACATAATCCCCCTTCAAAACTCACCTGTTGATACAGCATGCGCTGGGCATGGTCCACCGTAATCAGATGCTCGCGGTACATGGTAATCACAATAGCGTTCCAGATCTGCGAGCAGAGCACCTTGGGCTTGTACTTGACCTGGATGTCGGGTGTCGCCAGCAGCTTGACAAAGATGCGCTTGGGCAGGTTGGAAAAGATGTTTCTCCACGGCGACCAGATGGAGATGCCCAGGTAAAAGGAGCGAGACACCGAGAACACCGTGTTCCAGATAATGTACCACAGGTAGGTGTCCAGGAAATAGAGCACCATGTCCATCAAGAACATGATAAAGATGGTGATGCGGGGCATCTGTTCGCAGAGCATGGTGCCAATCAGCGCATCGTTGCAGTTGGTGATGGTCATGGTGCTGATCACCTTGAGCGGATCCTTGAACGAAAGCGCCAAGAAAAAGTACGACTCCAGCAGCTTGCAGGCAAAGACGCAGACCCAGAGGCAGATGGACATGATGCGGTCGATGCGCTTGAGGGAGGGGAAGTTGGCAGTAAAGTGCTCATTGGCCAGCTCTTGGCGCGTGTGCTTGGAGGCGCGCATAAAGAGGCGGGAGGAGGGCACAATAGACAGAAACAGAGTCGTAGCCACGCTCACCAGCAGCTGGATGATGGACACGAGCTTGGCGATGGAGCTGGTTCTGTCCATAATGACGCAGTAGTACGTGGGACCCGCGTTGATCAGCATGAGCACCACCAAGAAGACGATTCGACGCAGCACGTACTTTGAGTTGTGCCAGCTGGTAGGCAGATACGCAAGCTCGGCGCAGGACCCAGTGAGCACCAGCAGACAGGCGACCACACCGCCCAGAGCCACAATCGAGATCTGCACCGCCACCTCCTCTTTGGCCACCTCCTTGTCGCTGCTCAGATACAGCGAGTACGCATTGGCCATGATGTAGTACCAGAAAGTGACGATGTGGATCACCCACACGCGGGAAAAGTTGATGGAGGCGTGCATCCAGGTGCGCTTTTCGAGGTATGTCTTTTTGAACGTCTTTTCCCAGTCTACGTTTTTCAGCGCGTGGTAGCGTTCCTGTGGCGGCAATTTGCCGAGCGTGTGCTCCTTCCCCGCCGAAACCAGAATCTTGTCGTAGAAGCTCGAGTGCCAAAAGAACTGGTTCACGTCGTCGTAGCCCACCACCTGGTTGTGGTCCCTCTCTCGCTTGGCGTATTTGCCGTTGCTCTTGACGTAGATTTGGTCGCGAAAATAGTTGTACAGCGGCGACACCACGTCGTCCAGGTAGGCGCCTTCCTCGGCATCCGGTGCAGTGTCAGCGGCAGCCTCGTGGCAGTAGAAATCAGACGCCATTTTGTAGATGAAGCAGAGCGCCTCGGGCGTGAATCTGACAGGCGCGGCCTCTCCCCACAAGCAGAGATACAGGGCGAGATCGCGGGCTTTCTCGGCGTTGGACAGGCTGCGCATGCGTAGCGACCATTTCTCTTGCATGCGAAGCAGCTGCTCTTGCTCGTCGCCAATGTCGATAGCCACCTGCTTTTCGTGCTCGGTCTGGTCGTACGTGTCCATCTGAGAGGCAAAGTACCATTTGCGGTAGTTGGCATTCTCGCCGCCAATGTAGTCGGCATGCAGCGAATCCAGTGCCAGCTGAGGCGACAGACGCGATGCCCTCGAGTCCAGCATGACCTTTAAGTGCTCGCTCATGTTGCGCATGCTGTCTTGCTGAAACCCGAATTTGCGTGTCATGGCCATAAAGATGTCGTCGAGCTGTCTAAAGGAAAAGGGAATAGCGTCTTCGGGGCCCCATGCCGGGTACGGCGAGTCCTCGGTAGCGTAGCCTGTCAGCATGTTGAGGTTGGTGGGAGGCTTGATGGTGCCGTGCGAGCTCTGGATGGATGCCTGCGATTCGTTGGAGAGGCCCTTGTTGCCCTTGTATTTGCGGCTCTCGAGCAGTGCCAGCATGGAATCAGCCGACGAAGCATAGCGCATGTATCTGCCGTCCTCTCCGTCCGTGAGAGCAGCCAGCACGTCCACATCAAATATGTCGTTGCTGTGGGGCGCTGCAGAGGAGCCGGATATCGATACAGGTGTGGATGAAGGTGCTGGTGCTGATACATACTGGGGAGGAAACTCGCTCCTCTTTTTGTGGTGCTGTCTATGCTTTTCCTTCAACTGTCGTATTTGACCTAATTTTCCACAAACCTTAATTAGACGCAAACACACACACACACATTCCAGTGCATTATTTACCTTCTGAAGCAGATGTGGGTGGCAAAATAGGCGAGGAAATATTGGAAGGAATCGAGTCTGAGGAGGAGGCGAGCGAAGCGGCGTCGCTCGTCTTGGACTTTAGGATGCTGGACGACAGAGACTCGCTGCTTTCGTTCATGGCAGGGTTCATCACCAGGCTGGGCGGCTGTCCTGCAATGCTGCAGCAAAGGGGAAGGGGGATTAGCACGTCAAAGCAGGTTAGGGAATATATAGCTTACTTTGCATAATAGGCACGGATCTCTGGAAAGTCCTGGTGGCTACTGGTGCCTTTGGGTGGATGCTGGCTCCTGGGTGCATTTTTGTGTTTATGGGTATGTCGAATATCGGGCAGTGACGCTTTACTCGAGGAAAGATCTACAGATGAGGTGGATGCACTGAATCCAAGCGCAGGTGCTGAATCCGAAGGTCTCTCGTTATCCACCAATGCATTCAAAGAAGACTTGTCCTTTTTAGCAAAAGATGAATCCTCCTCCATTTTCTGTCAAGGAAGTAATTAAAAAAAAAAAAGAGAGAAAGAGAGAGAGAGTGATGGAGAGATACGAAAGAAAATAGCGAATATTCCCTCTTTACAATGCCAACAGTTTGTATTAAACAAACAGAACAGAAAGCAACAAGTATAGGGAAAATGTACAGTTGCATTTAAAACGATTTGACAAATGACGATAAATTAGATTTCAATGAGATATGTTGTATAAATCGTGTTTGTTTAAATTTTCATGCACTGAGAGATTTTTTTAATATAGACGTATATGCTGATTGTCCACACTATGCGAAATGCACACTGAAATTGAGTTGGGTCCTAAACTTACAAAGAAGAAAAAGTGTTGTTGCATCGTGATAAGCATGTAGAATCAAGGCAGCCAAGCACGTCCTGCTGTATGTTTTTTCCATGTCAATTAATAGCCGAGGATTCTTCCTATCAGATTTTCTGGACAATCGTTCTCTTTCTCTCTGAGTGTGTGTGTATTGAGGCGGAAATATGATGATTTTCTCGCATAATAATAACTTATCGATCAAACAAATCGTATTGTTGCTCTTTTTATTTTCATGTGCCAAAATGATCGACTCTGGTATAAAGTATTACTACTAGTCGTGAAAATGTGCGTTGTGATTTGCATTGACAACAATACCAAGCATATTTCAAATGCAAATGCTTAGCTACGTGGATGGATCGTTGGATTTGCACCTGGTTTTGAGAGCAGAAAGCGAGTAGATATGCTCCTCTTTGCATTAGAGGGATTATGTGTACCATTTATATGCTGGAAACCAATCACCAAGCTCATGAAACATCAGATTTCCCGCTGACAAGCAACATTGACCATGATACACAGACTACTGGAGCGAAATCCAATGCTCAAACGATGCCACGCATCATGATCTATGTATGAAATGCATCAGACCCATCTGTTATTAGCAGTAATACCTCTTGCTCCTCAATAAAAGCTCAAATAATAGCAATATCTGGCAATATTCAAGTGTTGATATCTCCATGTTTAGGCACTTTTAGACGGCCGGAGAAGCACCAAATAACTGCCCTCGACTGGCAGCATCTGGCTATCACTTTATCTTGCTTTTTTTCAGTGAGGGAAAAATCGATGATTTCTGCCATTTTTTCATGAGGTATAGCAAGGCCAAATCTCAGAAAATCAATCAATCGCATTTTTGGTGCGAAAAATGAACTTTTCCACTATGCTATATACTTTTCAATAATGATCGTATAAACGAGAGGCTTCATGTAAAACTTCTTTTTTGGGAATTTACTAATCGAGATTTTGACTTTTCAACACAAACAGCAAATCTGGATTTCTCCTTTTTGCAAGGAATTTTGTTAGAAAAAGTGCTGCAATAATACCACCATTCGATTCAGCGCTTCATTGTTATCTTAAAAGTCTTAAAAAGTTACTTGCATTATCTATGCTAGTTTTGGAGCAATCCTCGTTTGAAGATTATTTTTTTTCAAATCCATTCAATTCAGAAGCCAAACAGTTGCTTCCACCACCACAATGAAATACGGTTTAATCTCCGCCACCACCAACAAATTATACCCTGGTATGCCAAATCGACCCCCTATATTCTCAACAAGCCACTAGTGTTATAACTGGAATTCCAGCATGAGAGCATTAATTCTTTTCTTTTTTAAATTACTCTTCCTTTACAGATTTTTAAAATTATGTTTCGTAGAACAGCATTAAGATTTCAACAGACTGCAACAGCAGCATTAAAGAGAAATTACACAAGTGAAGCACCCAATACCTCTGCTCACAAGTTGGCCGAAGAAGCTTTGGCTCAAAAGACAGGTACTGCTACCAAGAGCAGAGCTACACTTCCCAAGGGTGACAAGAAGCCTACTAAGGCCAAGGGAGAAAAGGACAACAGTTACAAGGAGATTGCTTTAACTGCTGGTGCCATCACTGGTCTTGGTCTCGGTGGTTTGTTTTATTATGGTATGTTTTTTACTGCAAAAGGTTGCAACATGTCAAACTAAACTATGCTTCCTCTCTCTCTATCTCTCTCTCGCTGATTTTAGGTCGTCCCTTTGAGGATGGTAGACCTGACAAGGTATGTTGCAGTGCACAGTGATGGCATAATGTCAAATAGAAGGGGGGGTAAAGAATGGGTTGGATATTGATACACATTTATGCGTAGTACGTCGAGGAAAATGCTCTGTCTGCTGCCTACAAGCGTTGTGTTGATCGTTTCAATGAATTCCAACAGGTAAGACGTAGCGGGATAGACTATGTGGATGATCAGGATTTTGACATATCATGCCAAACATTACAAAAAGGGAATGAATGAGCCCATGTGGGATAAGCTTCTTCCTGAACCCTTGCCCGAGCCATACCGTCGTGCCTACACTTTGGTTATCAATTTGGACGAGACTTTGGTGTATTCCACCTGGGATGTAAGTTATCATCAGTAGGAGGATATATGCAGTTATAGACTTGAGAGAAGCTAAAGCAGCGATTATAGAAAGAACACGGCTGGCGTCATGCAAAGAGACCTGGTGTCGATTATTTCCTTTCCTACCTCTCGCAATTTTATGAAATTGTCATCTTCACCTCTCAGTCATCCATGAACGCCATTCCACTTTTAGATAAGCTTGACCCTTACCAATACGCCATGTACAGATTGTACCGTGAAGCTACTCGTTATGTCGATGGAAAGTACGTCAAGGATCTGTCACATTTGAACCGTGATTTGAGCAAGGTGATCATCATGGACTCCAATCCCGATTCGTTCAGCATGCAGCCCGAGAACGGCATTGCATTGAAGCCTTGGAAGGGAGAAGTTGGAGATCAAGGTCTTTTGGAATACATTCCATTCTTGGAAGGTAAGAGAGAGAGACAGTGGAGAGACGCAGGGAAATCTTTTATTTATAGGTTTTGTTTGTGTATTTGATAGCCGTTGCCTTGACTACGCCTGAGGACATCCGACCTGTGTTGAAGAGCTTTGAAGGACAGTATATCCCTATTGAGTGGGCCAAGCGCGAGCAAGAAATGAACAAGATGCACAGATTGCAGTGGGAGCAGGAGCAAGCCAAGAAGAAGACATCTCGCAATCTGGGATCTCTTTTGGGCGGCGGAGGATCTGGCGCTGCTCAAGTCGAAGGACCACCACCCACCTATTTAGAACAAATGAGAAAGCACGTTAGAGAAACATTTGCATCTGAATTCGAGCAGCAAAAGAAGAGCCAAGAAGAGGCCATGGCACAGGACATGGAGAAGCAGATGGAGATGATGAAGGAGATGAAGATGTCTGTATGGGACTTGATGACACAAGCTGCCTCTGGCCAGCCCTTAGCACCTCCTCCACCTCCATCTGCTGAGGAGCAAAAGTAAAGAAGACTTGAATAAAACCTGTAGATTCCTTTTTTTTTCCTTTGACGTAACATGTGATGCACCTACCTACCTTGTTGCATGCAAAAAGGCGTATGACGAGAAGAACGGAATAGTTTCCGTCCTCTTTTGAGCCTAATGTAACACAATCATCTACGCCTTTGTAATCATGAAAATCATCAACTTTAAATTGTGTTGTTAAGCATCAGGTGCTAAAACGATCATCGCTTTGTCGACGTTTGCGATAAACTAACAAAACCAAAGCAGCATGAAATGGAACCAACGAACATGTTGTCAATTTCGCACACAAGGCACCGTTTCTCCCCCCCCTTTCTTGTCTTTCTCTTCCCATACAGAAGAAGCAAGACGCAAGAGAAAAAAAAAACCAACATGAAACACTTGCTTCAATTTGCCAAATGTGGACAAAGAGGAATCCTACATCAGTTCGTATTTCAACAGCATTGGCCCTTTTTAATAAGACTGAAAATGATATAGATCTCTTTATCGATGCCATGGTAAGGATTTTTTTTCTGCGTAAAAAAAAAAAGAGGTATTATACGGAGCCTACTCGTAGCCATTCATCATATACGCTCAATCCCAGGGATCACACATATAGGTCTACAGCCACAGCACGATCCTACATACAGAGAAATGACTTGAATTGGATAAATATATACCATAGAGTGCATACAATATGTAAGGTTGGAAGCCCCAAATACTAAACTGCATTACACAGCCAGTAGTAAGCAACTTGCCATGCTCATATCTCGACTGCTGTGAATGAGAAAAATGGATTGAGATATGAGATATTTAATATGCTCATTTGGGAAGCAAACCGCTACTACTAGTCGTAGCTAGAGAGGTTATATGTGTGTCATGGCATAATGTATATAGAAGGGCGAGCGATTAAGGTTTTAGTGTGTGCTGCTGGGCGAGCTGCAATGCTGCCTTGTACATGTTTCCTTGGATTCCTTTTCTCTCTCTCTCTCGCTCTCGTTTGCCAGTGCCATGAAATCGAATGCTCAACCACACAGGCTGATACGTAAACCACGTCATTTACTAACAGTACGGTTCAAACGCAAATGATACTGGAGTGCCACCTGATTACCAAGATATACTCTCATACACCACACCCACCCCTTTCATATGCTGATGCTTTTTTTTTTTTTTTTTTTTTTTTTTACTTTACTCGATTTATACATATATATAAAATCCATATATAACAACATTTGGCAATTAAAAGGCTCTTTTCCTCTTCTTTTCCTCTCTCTTTTTTTCACTTTTCATCTTTTGTAATATAATACACACATAGAAAATTCCAGCATAAAAAATGCAATACCTTACATCAAGAAATATGTCTTCCATTGCTACCCCTAAAATTCATAAAATGGGTAATAGTACTCCTACTACTGCTGTCGTTGATAGCACGCCTTGGATGCAACCATCATCGACTGCCATGTCAGATCAGTACTACTCGTCCTCCTCACACACATCTCCCTTGCTGAATTCGGATAACGACAATCTGTACCTGTCCGAATCCAACACAAAATCCCACAGAAGCCGCACATCTACCAGCGACATGTGTGTGGAAAAGAACACGGAGGGGAAGCCGCCCTACTCGTACGCGACATTGATAAAGTATGCCATTGAGCGCAGTGCTGAAAACAAATTGACGCTGAGTCAGATCTATCAATGGGTCATTGACCATTATCCCTATTACGGATCTGCAGGATCTGGCTGGAAGGTTTGTTCTCCAATGTACGCTATACTACTAGAGACGAGACGGCTAATGCTCACGTATATAGAACTCTATCCGCCACAACCTCTCCCTCAACAAGAGCTTTGTTCGTGTGCCTCGTCCTGTCAATGAGCCAGGCAAGGGGTCTTATTGGACTGTAGATCAATTCGCCGTCGATACTGAGCAGAGAGTGAGATCAAATGTACGTGGACGCTCCAGCAGATCCAGCAGCGATACCTCTCTACACCACCACCGAAACAGCAATGATCCCTGGCTACTGGGTGCTGGTCTCAGACATGGCCGTGATGGCAGATCTCTCTCCACCGATGCAGGCAACCCTTCGTGTTCATCTTCCTCGTCTTCCTCCTCTGCTGCCGCTGCCGCTGCTGCCGCCGCTGCTGCTGCTGCTGCTGCTACTAGCGCACCTGGACCTGCTGGCGGTGGGCTCGTGCGAAGAGTGTCTGGCACATCCCGATATGGCTACTACAGCCATCCGTACGTGGGTTATGGCGATATGAACCAGACAGCCAGCTACAATGGGGGGTATCCCAATTACCACTATCAGCAACCACAGCAGCGAATGCCCTCACATGAAACGCTTTTGTCTGCTCGTCAACATTCCTCTGTAACTTATAGTCTACCTGCTACTGCCACAACTACCAATCAATCTTGTCTAAATAACTTCTCAAACAACACAAACAACATTAATATGTATTCTTTAAATAACTCAATGCATCACCAGCAACAGCCATTTTATTCTCATCGTCAGTCTTGCCCAGACTTGACTAGCATCGCTACCCAATCTGAAACAAATATGCTTCCAAATTTTAATACGGCCTCTGCATCAGCAGCAGCAGCAGCAGCAGCAGCAGCAGCAGCTTCCGTCTCTTGTCCCAACACCTACAACACCACACCATCATTCTACATGAACGAGTCGTCTACTATAGCTTCCACCAAATTCATCTCATCCGGCTCTACATCGCCATGTCCAGCAGCCAACAAGGCAAGATCCTCCCAACAACCTGTTGTTTATTTTGATACGATCAAAGATGTTGGTGTTACCCATTCTGATGTTGGTCTTACCACCACCACCACCAGCAGCAGCACTGCCACTGTGAATACGTCTAGTGCAAATAGTCATGGTTTACCCGCCGGTCTGCCCTCCCCCGTGTTATCCTCAAGCACCTCGCCTTCTTCGTCGTCGCAACACCTGTCGGTGGCAGATCCACTCTCCATGGTAACACAGCAACACCCTTCACCCGTGACAACAACATCAGTAGCAACTTCTGTTACCCCTGGAAATAGATTGGCACCATCTTATTTCTCATTGGTATCCACCTCATCTCCTTCGGATGCGGCGGCTGCTACATCTAACAAAGAAGAGTGTCTGACTTCGCCATCTTCACCACTTGTCATGACAGGTAAACCAGAATCAAACCATTGGCTTGATATGCAATACTGATCAGGGCATTGTATATAGTAGATTTATAGATGTGCTGCCATTTTTTTTTATACATTATCTCATCACTCTTTTAACACAAAACAAAAAAAAAAGACCCCCCTACTACTACTATGCTCATTCAATAAAAAAAAAAAAAACTATCTTTATCATCATCCACAGCAGCGATCCTTTCTAGAAGAGATAAACCTTGTAAACACAAACAAACAGCAGCCATCAGATAGTCCAAATCGACTCCTTCTTTTCAGCCCAGGCCTGCAGCAAGCAAAGCAAGGCATAGCCATCTGTCGGCTCAAACGGCTGGTGAAAGGACTCTAGAATGCCTTCTGTAGGATTCGGATTCAACAGTTCCTCTACTGTCAAGACAACGACTTTGGTTCTATGCAATAATGTGTGAAATATGCCATCAGTTAATTTGTCTTAATTAAAAACACACACCGTGTACTACACACTCACCTTGCTCGTGATAACGCTACATTCCATCGTTTAAAGTCGCGTAGAAACTCATTGTTCCTTGATCTCTTGTTATTCGTGCACGAAAAACAGGCAATGATTAATTCACATTCCTGCCCTTGCATCTTTTCTACAGTGTCCACGGGAATCGCTGAGCTTGTTGACAGCCTGTCGAGCTTTCGCTTGATGGCAATGCGCTGTTGGTGGTGCGGCGTAACAATCATGACGCTGGGCGTGTGTCGGGTGTTGCAGTCTAGATAAGCAGACACCAGCTGCTGGACAATGTTGGCTTCATTCTCGACTGCATTGGCGGCAGCAGGCGGCTGCTGTAGCTTGACGAGTGCTATCGACTTGAGCGGGTCTAATATAGCCTGAATCATACTAGCATGCTGGTGCTGCTGCCGAGGTTTAGTCCAATCCAGCTGTAGCCTGGTCTCTGGAAATCGCGACGTGTAGTCGGGGCCGTAGATTTGCTGAAAGAAGCTGTTGAGTTCGTTGTTCTAACAGATGTGTGTCAGCATCGTCTGTCTGTTACCGCCACTGTTACTACAACAGACTCACCATGCGCCAGTTGTCTTTGAGTTGAAGTGTGTTTGGCCCAAAGTCATGCAATGCGCCTTTCTGCAAAAGGAACTCCCGGGTGGGGATTGCATGGTTTTCGCGAGTGCGCATCAAGCACTGCTGAATAGAGCCGTACAGCAGCGGATCGTCTACAGAGGACGGGATGTCTGCGTAGTTGTTTTTAATAATAGGTCCTAGTTGCTATGCGTAATGTTAGAATGTGTACGACATGCATTGCATGGTGAAGGCTTACCATATGATCTCCTGCAACGATTAGCTTGCCGTTCGGTTTGGAAAGACAGGCTATTGCTAAAATGGCATCCGAGACCAACAGCTGTGCGTTGTATAGTCAAATCTGATGGTTAGCACTTGTAGAAAGACCCCTCACCGCCAGCAGAGATTCCTACCTGGGTGCTCTCATCCAGAATCATCATGTCGCATCCCCTTTGCTTGAAGCGCTTCCAGTTGTTTCTGATGCGGTCCCACCCCCACACGGTAGCGCCTACAACGTAAATCTGGATGGGCGTCGCCTTTTTCAGCTTGTTGATGGTCTTGATCGAGTCCTTCCATTCGACGCACATGATGTTGCTGTCTTTGAACGCCTCATTACCGCCGTCCTTGTTCACATACATGACAGAAAACAGGTCGCCCAACCCGTGCTGCTGTTGCACCTTTTCAATACGTTTCAGCAGATTTACGATAGCATCACGTGTGAACGCAGTAACTCCAATCATTAATTCTCTGCCTTTGTTTGCATGCTGATCACTAAAGCATTTGATGTACCAGTTGATAAACAAAGCCAAGAATTCTGTCTTTCCAGATCCCTGTGTGCAAGGGGCGCCATCTTAGTGTGTGTGTGTGTGTGTGTGTCTCTGCATACCATGTACAACTTACAGGCGGGCCCCATATGATCTGTAGTCGTCGCTCAAAGATGCTGGCTGAAATGTCCTTTTGCGATGGAGACATGGCGAACTCGTCCAGCAGCTGCTGTGCGCGCGTGTTGCTGCTGAGGTCAATGTGGTCGTTGTAGACGGGGTTCTTGATGGACCATGTGTTGGGGTCTTGCACAAGCTCCATGACATCAGCCAGCCCCTCCTCGTCTTGGTCCTTGTCCAGGTTCCTCAGCGTTTCAGTGCAGCGGTCCACCGTAAAGTCAGTGTAGCGCCTGTACAGCCTCCATCGACGGACGCTCTTTTTCAGGTTGTAGGAATTGAGCACAATCTGGTTGGGACGTACAGCCTTGATATCGACGCAGCGGATAAACTTCTTTTGAAAGGTACCTGTATGTGTGTGGTTAAAAGAGAGACTTGCCTTGAGCAGCACACGCTCGCTATTATGCTTACCTGCCGTCTTGTACTGCAAATCAGGGTACACAATCGTCTCTATGATGCCGTCCTTGTCGTCTGGCACCAGAATGTACTGCTTGAACTTGTCCATCTTGAGGCTGTCCATCTTTTGCTGCACGTGGGGCCCGTTCAGCACTGGGCTCACCGAGAAGGTGTGGTCATAGTCAAAGTCTGAGCCTACGCCGTATTCGTACTCTAATATCAGGCCTCCTAGCGTGGTTTCATTGACGCTGACGTGGTGCTCCAGTTTGGACAAGTCTCGGATGCGGTCCATGCGCACCTCATCGCACGATTTGATGCACTCCAGCTGCTTGAAAAAGACGAGCTTGGCCAGTATCTGGTTGTTGAAGGTCTTGAGCGTAGGCCACTTGAACGGCTTGCACTTGAGGGGAAACAGATCGGTGCCTGTGGCCTGCATGTACTCGGTTGCCAAACGCCAGTACGTCGACATGATCTCCTGGAGCCATCTGAAACGCTTTGAAACCAAGAGCTCCGTTGCACAAGCAATGTCGTTTCCCGGTGTCTTCCAATGCGTGTAGATTTCGTTCAGGTCAAGTCCGCTCAGGGCCTCCACTAGCTCGTCTTGTTCTTGGTCTTGGTTCTTTTCACTGGTCATCCATTCCACAGCGTCAGAGAGCCCGTAGTAGCCTGAAACACCCAGGGCAATGTTTTGCTGTAGCAGCTGTTCAATACTGGTGAATCGTCCTACGGCGCTTGTCTGTGGCAAATCATCCATATCAGGAAATTGCACAATGCCTGGCAAGCCCAGCAGCTGAGTGTCCTGGAACAGAATAACCAAGCATTGCATGGCTTCTGAGATGACCCTGTTCTTGTCGTCCTGTGGAAGGCTCACGAGATCCTCGTTTCCGTGCATCACCACATTGTACAAAAAGCGCTGGATCTGCTTCTTTTCCTGGCCATCGTACACATAAAACAAGCACCTTGAGCTTTGCTGGTCCATGTACTGCAGCACCAGCGTCAAATCAGAGACGAATTTCTGTGCAAATTTGGTGTACACCACCAGCTCGTCCTGCAAATGCTCCTGGTAGTCGGCTGTAAAGTAGTATTCAGACACCAGCTGCTTGGCTTGCACATCCATCACTTGGATGCCATACACAAAGGGACGCTCCGAGTAGCTGTCCATCTGGAGGTAGCTGTAGACGGCATGGTCGATGGCCCGAGCCGTGTAGACGGAAGCGTACCCCATGAAGCGAGGCTGATGGTCGTTGTAGGCGCTGACATAGTCTTCGTAGCCTGTCAATGCTTTTTGAGGCTGCTGCTGTTGCGTGGTATCGTCGTCGATCTTGAGCGTGCCGAGCAGCTCTGAGAGATCCTCGATATCGACCGTGCTGCTGTTCTTGAGCTGCTTTGCCTTTTCCTCGTTCATGTAGGGAATGGATCTGACAGTGCCCTTGGCGTCTGACTTGCACCGCTTCAGAAAGGGACACGAGACGCACTTGCTGCCCAGCACCCACTGCGGATTGGGGTCGTTGGATATCTTGACCAGCGTGTCCATGTACATGTACTTGATCTTGTTGAGCACGAAATCAATGCGAAACTGCTCGGGGGCGTCCATGTTGGAGGGCAGCCACACGCCGCCCATGTCGTCCACCTCCAGGTTGTGTATGTCGGTAATCAGGTACGAGAGAAAGAACGCGTACGACGAAACTTGGAACTGGTGCGAATTGGACATCTTCTTGGACGCTTTGGCGTCAATGATAAAGATCTTGCGCATGCGGGTGACGGGATCAAGGCGGATGTACAGGAAATCGGGTATGAAATTGTTGATGCGGTAGGAGCTGGTGTTGTGGATGATGTCCTGGTAAAAGGACTCGGGCAGCGCGCATTTCAGCTGGTAGAGGTACTTGCCTGGCTCTGCGTCTCTGAGCGCCTGCTTAAAGTCTTGTGTCTTGCTGTGATCCACCATGAGGGATCGATGGCGTTCAAACAGCTTTTCTTCAAACTCGTTGCCTCTTTCACAGTGCGCTTCTTTGATGGATTCGTCTTTTGCAGCAGTGTTGTTTTTGTTGCTGCTGCTGCTGTCAAGTTGCCTGGCCGACTTGGAGAGCAAGTAAATGTGCTTTTCGCAATTGTAGTAGATGCTGCTTGCTAGCGAGGATATCGAGTATCTTGCTATCGTCTAGCATAATCACAGTATAAGAGATCTCTGCTCTCATTTGCCATGTCTTACTGCCGTAATCACTTACCGCTGGCTGCCCTTCTGGCTGGTCTGTATTGGATGTCTTTAGCATCTCTTGGGGTAGTATGTGCTGTATACGGGTTTGCAGTTTAGTTGCTACGGGAAAATAGTTGGAGATAAAAAGAAAGAAAAAAAGAAAAGCTTGTCAAATGCGCACAAACAAAAAGGGAATTAGCTTTAAATGATATTTGGGCGTAAAAAGTCTCACAACAACTGAAAGGTTTCACGAGGATGGTCCTAAATAGGAACTCGTACGTAGTGCAAGACTGGAACAATAACAAAGACATGGAACAGGTTTATTAAAGTAATGCAGAGTATCTAGATGTATATAAAAGGTATGTCAATGATCTAATGCTTGGAGAGATCAGCACCAGTAACAGTTTCGGTGAAGCCACCACGGTTTCGATCGTTGGATGATGAAGACGAGGAGGATCCGCTGTCGACCTGAGCTTTACCAGCAGCAGCACCAGCAAAGCTATTGCTGGCGGAATCCAGCTCAATTGTGTTTTGATCGTTTGACAGGTAGCCTTCTTCAAATTCAGAAAGATCCTTGCCTTTGGACTCTGGCACCCAGAAGAATGTGACAACAAAGCCCAGAAACATGATGGCAGAAAAGATGCCCAACGTCTGAGGCAAAAAGGCGTGCTGTCCAGGCTTGGTATCACCGACTTCAACAAGCACGTTAAAGGCAAAGGATGCAATGATGGCGCCTGCCTTGCCAGAAGCAGCCGAAATGCCATGTGCAGATGCGCGGACCTTGGTAGGAAAGACCTCGCCGGGGATGATGAACGTGGTAGCGTTGGCACCAAAATTCTGGAACAGCTGTGCCAGTGTAAACAGAAAGATGAAGGCTGGCATCGAGTTTTCAATCAGGAGATTGTAGCAACCAGCGAGAATAGCAAAGATGACTGTAGTCACCGCAAAGCCTTGAAGCTGGATCCATCTTCGTCCGAGCTTCTCGACGGTAAAGACAGTAATGTAGTAACCGGGGACAGAGCCCAGCACAGTGATGATGACTTGACCGATGGCATTCCACCACAAGGATTCAAAGGGCGTAGACTTGTTGGCAAACCCGATAGCAGACAGAACAGCAGAGTTGTTGAGACCGAGACCGTAAAAAGCGATGTCCAACAAGAACCAAGAGAGAGATGTGCCCAGCAGCACCTTCAAATGCTTCCACTGACCGAAATAAGCACGGAATTCAGCCCAGTGATCACGCTTCTTTTCTTCTCCGTGGACAGTGCGTTCTCTTTCAGCTTCCACGTGTGCTTCCTGTAGCTGCTCGCCTTTGACAGCAGCAGCGGCGGCAGCTTCTTCGATATCGTGCTTGACATTGAGCGCATAGCGAGGAGATTCTGGCATGGTGAATCTGAGATAGACGGTAGCGACTGCAGGCACAGCACCGAGGCCAATGCAAAGACGCCATACGTAGTCCAAGTTCATCACATCAGCAATGATGGCTTCCTTGAAGATGGCGAGTAGAATGATGGTGACGAGAGCAGCAGCAAGAGTACCAATACCTACATACATATCCATGTTACAAACCGGTGCATCGCTCAAGGACTGCAGTGCTTCTTACCTTGCATACTGAAAATGAGCGCCATCATTTGACCACGTCTTCCGGTAGAAGACCATTCAGAAGTAATAGTAGCCGACATGGGATAATCACCACCAATGCCAATACCCAGTATCAGACGCCAGCATCCGAGAAAACCAATGGCAGAGACACCACGAACAGCAGAAGAAGCAGTAGCACAATTGATGGTACCAACAATGATGATTAAAAGCTCAAAGCCATAGATCTTTCGACCCAAAATATCGCCCAAGAAGCCAAACAAGAGCTGGCCAATCAGCGTACCGACAGATGCCATGCCTTTGACAATACCTTCGACATCGGCAGGCAGCTTATTGTTGTTGGAAGCATAGTACACATAGCCAAGCATGGGCGTCACCAGATTGATGATGAACACATCGTAGGAATCTGTAAAGAAGCCAGCGCCTGATGTGAGGATGGTTCGCGCCATGAACCAATTGAAAGGGTTGTCTTTTTTCTCGAGAGATTGCAAACTAGCAAGGTTCATTTCGGCCTGATGGAACCTGGAGGACCCTGGGTGGTCGGAATCGTCTTGATAGCTCGTTGATCCCATTTGATAGTGTGTGTGTGTGTGTGTGTGTAAAAGAGCGTTTAATGTATAGACAAGATATATGTATAAAAAAAAAGAGCGAGAGAGAAAATAAATGACATTTGGGCCATCATTTTATATGAAAAACCCTCAAAGCGAGTCGTGTGAGGTCGTGTGGGATAAAGTTGATTGGCATGAGTTGATGAACATGCCCTTTGCACAAGCCAATCAGTATGGAAGTTTAGGTGCTCATGCAATCAGTTGTCGATGATGTTTGATCTCCAAATAAGCAAGGCCCACGCTGGCGGGATTATCGCTTGCCATTTCGCTATTCGTAAACCGAGGGACACACAAAAAAGCATCCTTTTCTGGAAGTATTATAGAAAATAGGAAAACAATGCTTCTGTACACTGATAGCCACATCAAGGCATTTTGAAAGATATCGAAAATCCACTTGAATCACTGCAAAACTAAAAGAAATATCAAAGCTGATGTGAATAAGCATTTGATGTCATGCTGGTAAGGCTTTGAACGTGGAGATCATCATCCATCTGATTGGTTTGATAGACATGGGGAAAATGATTTTTCCTGGTTTGAAAAAATTAGCATCTTATTTTATTAGACGCTTGAAGGTTTCAATCGATTAACCCGCAAAAGATTGGTAATGCATAAATTACTTTGGACATGAGCCTTTTTGCTGATGCGCAGAAAATTTAGATTAGTAATGTAAATTTACGCTTTGCTGGTGTGCGCAGAAATGTTGTGTCTGATATCAGTGATTGTTCATGTTGCGCATTGCATGATCTCCAATATCCCACTTTAAATCAAATGCCTTCAAGTAATCACATCCGTATATAAACATTGTTGCCATTTGTATGCAAATGCAAGTACAGCTATCAAAGATGCAATACAATCAATGCTTATTGTGTACTATTTGTGCGATGATTGCAAACATTTCGCTATGATTCCTTGATGAACCTTCAGTTTAAAGGTTTCCATTACTTGCTCTTCGTAAACTACTATAGCAGCACGACTATCTGTGATATCACAAGTTGAAACAATGGTAGATGATACTATCTAAGACGAGGTAGATTAAAGCTGGCATGAATGAGATCCGCATCGATCATCTTTTGGATGTAGAGTTGGATACTATTCAGCACAGCGGCGGGAGCGAAGGAAACTTGCCTGGTCAAAGAAAAGACGATGGTGAGCCTTGCAAATATTAGACATCGCAATAATGATGACTATATGATGGAAACGAGGACGTTGATTATATTATATATTGTAAAAGTTGAGAGTAAGGAGGGAATAGCGAATGTCATTGATGGTTACCGTGATTAAACTTCCTAGCTCCAGCGATCAAATTATCAGTACTAATCTTTGTTTGCTTTTATCAAGCATCCTCGCATCTGTTTTAAGGACGAATTCACATCTACTTGTTGTCTCCAGAACGAATGGCGCTGCTCACATCAAGACCTTTATAGCACAGCTCAACTGTCGTTAGCACAGTAGTCTTTATACCTTGTACTTGTATGGCATAAACCATGCGCATTTAAAGAATTGTACGCTTGTCAAGCGTTTGTTTCTATACATACATGATGCAAAACTAGTTTATCTGTCAAAGCAATCAGCTCTGCCAAATTGTTGTGAAGTGAATTCAGATAAATGTATAAAAAAGAATATACATGAGATTAAGGATAATCTAACTACATTTAATTGCACAAGTCTACTCCAAAACTACATCTTCGCAATCATCAAAACAAAATGTAGAGCTACGTGCACTATTTTTGTGAGATTGGCAAAAAAGAAATGCTCATTAACAGGGTCGAACTGTTGACCTTGGCGTTATTAGCACCACGCTCTAACCAACTGAGC
>JAXQGS010000189.1:0-26425 GCA_037040325.1 Mucor sp. M7501 | reverse complement strand
TAGTTCTATATTAGGCTATTTACTAGTATTTGAACCCCCGCCTAACAAAAAAACAGAGGGAAACCCTCGCATTTTTTTTCTAGGATTTTTGTGTGTGTCGAGCCCATTCTGGCGGTGGGATTGGCTGAAATACTAGACAGCAAGTGAGATGAATGCTTGTAAATATTGAAATAAAAATGTGCTTTATAATAATGATACAGCTTTAAAACTATCATGTTTCTATATCAGTTTCTTGTCTAGTTTTTGCGTGTGCAATTGGGTTTTTTGTATCTAGCATGGTTGTTGATGAATTTGCGATTTAGTGGATTTTTTGATTTTTAGTAGATGCTACCAGTAAAAGCCATTGGATTACTGTATAAATGTTGATTGAGTGTCTAGCCATAGTTGTTGTCCGTACTTTGTTCGACCAGGGCATATTAAATTTGAGTTTACTGAGGGCAACAATATCAAAGATTACTGAAGGAAAGTGATCAAAATGATTGATTTGGAAAAGCTATAACTTTGGTAATTACTGTTTGCTTGCTTTTATAATGGTATAGTTTTTAGCAAAATTGTGGGCAACAAGTATTTACAATTCGCTGCTTGAAGCCAATAAAGTCAAAGGTTTCGAGCAATTCTTTGAAGGGAATGTACATTTGGTACCCAAACCCCATAAGCTTTTGGTATCACCAGATGAAGGAATGGAATAACAAATTCATGGATACATACATCTTGTACACGAATGGGAAGCCAGTAGTGACCTGATCCGAGAACGTGCCAGAGAAAGAGCTTCTTCTCGGGTACTACAAAGGAAACTGACTGACTCAATTTCGCATAAACGCATCTGATGGGAGGTTACTACCAATTGCATTACATGAGATACTCTTTCCTCTTACAAAAACCTACATTATAGATAGAAGAGCATCCAGTCAATTCGACATTGTATTATGCGCATGTTTTTTTCATTAATGTGGCCAACATCCCTTTGTGTAGAGCTAGAAAATGCAAATAGGAGAGTCTTACACCTCTTTTGACATTTCTAATTACATCCAAAAAGTATATGGCCAAGAGACCTTGTCAAGATGTCCATAACATTGAAACAAATTATACTACCGAGAAAGCAAATGAATCCCTTCCATCTTAAAGCATTTACTGACCCGCTTCACGCTATTCACAAATTCTAAATGGAGATGATATTGCCCCCTTCTGAGCAAGGTGCAAATGATGTGCCGTACATGTACATTTTTTTGGGACAAGAGGGAGAACTACACATACACACGCATAAGATACAATATATGACAAAAGCAAAAGATCATGCGATTACCTAATAGCGATAATGATGGTATAAGAATGGGGTTAGTTTACACACAAGAAGAAAGGGAAAAAACAAGCCGACACCTGTTTTATACATTGGTACAACTACCATCACAACGACTTTTTTTTTGCAAGGCAGAGAATAGCCCCTCTTTTTTTTTGCAGCCTACATATATTTACATCAGACATTTCCTTTCTCTCTTTTTCTCTTTTCCCTCTCTCTTTCTTGCTCTTTTATCTTTTCACTTGTACTGCTATATAATGGGATTTATCGACAAATTAAAGACACAATATGATTTACATCAAGTAAATCGATACACCAAAAGAAGAGAAGCACAATCTGATTTTGAATTCAAGGACAAGGATTATTACCGAGCTACATACAGAGATGGTGTCTATTCAACTGGGGACAGTTCGCCATCCTTCTCTCGCAGGTCTTCTTCCTCTTCACGTAGATCTGTTGCATCCTGGTTTGCAGTGCCTGAATTAATCAAGAAAACGACACAAAAGAAAAGAAGATCGCTGGCCACGGAACAAAACAAGACATCAGAGTCATACACACTAGGTGTATAAAGCCAGTACAAACAAACACACACTCACTCTCACTCACATTATACATAAACATGCTACCCTCATTCACTCAAAGCCGCAAACACTTTGCCTCTTTCTCCATAATTTAATGTTTATATAAAATGTATCTACGTAAATATCCCATCATTGCCATATTATTTATAGTAACATTTGATTATGAAATGATGATGATACATGCCCCATTAGCATATTTATTTGAAAAGGCACAACTTGATACAGAATATTTGTTTGCATATCACATTACATTTGGAGGCAAAAATATACAAGGAAGTCTAATACAGGATTCCTCCCCATCCCCTGCCACCCGCCTCCTATTTGCAATACTCACTATCTTACGTTTCTTGATCATTTCCCAGGATTGGATCACATTACACAAGGAAAAAAGTTGGATTCGTATATATTTAGCCAAAGCCTCAACCATGTGGCCGCATGATAGCAATAATATACGGTATTTTTTGAGCTCCAAGTAGACGATCTTTGAGAATACCTGCTTTCTATGTTGCTGCAGATTGCTTGATAGATTTCACCATAGCAACGCAATTGAGCGAGCTCCTCGTTCTGTCTTCTTCAATCGCTATAAAGTGTAGACATCCCTCAATTGTATCATTCGTATACAACGACTAGCCTTTACCGTATCTTCTTTGGCATGACCATTACAGTCCGATAGCTTCCTCTCTGTTTGAATAGCTTCAAATGTATACATGATGATGATATGCTGCTTTATTGCACATATGATAATACACACAAACAAAATGTATCATTGCTCTTTATGTAAATACTATCGTCAACAATAAGAGAAAAAGAAGCTTTTATGCGCAATTTGAACAAAGGTACGATTGGTCAAAAATGATTGTCATACCATTGATCTGCTACTATTGCAAGCTCCTTGAATCGAGTGGGCAAAAAAAGGGATGTTTGCATACTCTACCATTGCCGTTTTGGACCAAGCACCCTACCGAATTGGAACATTCATTGTCTTTTTTTTCTACAGCTTTTTTCATGTAATATCTCAGGCTTTGCACAAGAAAGCATCGAGTAAGGTCATGTGTACCTTACTGGCAAGTTTCCAGGCACAACAAAATTGTACGGGAATCAGAATTTCGACATTTGGCAGAAATGGCTACATAGGGTCCCTTTGCATGGTGTCTATTTCTCATGCTCACCGTCAGATATCATCATCACACCAGATTTCAGTGGAATTCACGGTATGATCCCGTAGTAAAGAAGCCGCCCGACAGCTTCATGAAACATAATGAAAATTATCAACACGAGGCAAATCAAACATGGCATGGCAAAAGGGCTCAAAGCAACTGAATCACAAACGTGAGCTTATCATTGTTTACACGGACGCTTGATTTAGTTTGCTGATTCACATGGCAAATGACAAACAAAGAGAGCTGCATGCAGCGTTGGATGTGTGTTGCTGACAGACGATCTGTTCACTCGCTAAAGTAAATTTAAATGGCATTTCTTTGCATTAAATGGCCAATTAAATTAGGCCCAATGGAGAGTGCCAATCTATATGGATCTTGCATACCTTTCTAAATATACACACATTCAATTCATCAAGCATTATTCAGACAAATGCTGATAATAAAGGGCGATCCTTTTTAGCTAATAATGAAAAACAAAAGTTTACCATTTGCAGTAACTTGAAATGAACAGCCCAAAATCAAAGCAGTGTCAAAAAGCCATATTTGAGCAATCCAATTTACGGGGTACTAAAAAAATCTGCCTTGTGCAACTACGGGTCAACAGAGAGAGATATGTCTAAATGAATAATTAATTTAGTGGCATATATACTAGACATTTGCAGGCAATCAGCAGCGTATGTAGATGGCTGTAGGTGGGCAGCACAAGTACTGTCTCATGAGACGAATGCGAGATGGCAATGGTGCTTGAGCAGCGTGTTTGGAGCTGTATGGCATATAGCATACCACATTGCAGAGATTGAAGAAGCGCACAATCAAACCAAACAAATGTGTAATTTACACTTGATTGATTGTGTCCATCATGTATAAATAAACATTGGTGATGAGCGTCCTGAGTCATTTCTCTCTCTCTCTCTCTCTCTCTCTCTCTCTCTCTTTCTTTTCTCTACCCAGCCCCACTCTATACATTCCTTTGCATACACTCGTAATATGAAGGTCCAAACCATCATCATTGGAGAATACCAGATTTCGCCCGCCGTGTCATTTTGTTTATATCAACTGCCTTCACCACTGGTAACACCACCCAGATCACTTAATACTCGAGATCACCAAGACCAACACTTCAATTACTTTTGCCTGGAGGATCTGTTTGCAATTTTCGATCTTCATTTAATTAACCAAGACCTGATTCGCTCCTATCAGCACTATCCTGGCTTCTTTTGCAAAGACGAAGCAGGTCGCTCCTATATCCAAACACATGTCATGGCCGACATTGCCCAAAAGCACAACATGTGCGCTTTGGCTGATCTCTGTCGTTTGCGAGACGACGAGCTGATGGCAGGCGGCGCTATCCCTCTGCTAAAGATGACTACGTTTGTCCGTCTGTTTGGCACGCCTGCTGTCATGGCACTCGACTTTGAAGCCAGGCCTTTGGAGGGCATCGAGTGGTTCTTTCAGCAAAACAAGGTCAAATTGGAGCCCTTCTCGCCCACGCTGCCAGCCTTTATCTCGCCATCCAATTCGCCCCATCCAAGGTAATTATTGCTCCTCCCCTCCTTTCAGCCGTATATACAAATGTGCTACACCAAGTTTATATAATTTGTGTGTGGCCTCGGTCGATCCAAATTTGAATATATATAATATACTTTTTGTGCGCCATTATGAGTAACCAGAAATTAATTATTTAAAATAGAACACATCGCCTGTCATCCGATGTATTGTCAAACGCTTCTTCTTCTCTTTCCATCACTTCTCAGATGGCTGCTGCTTCTCCTCCTCCTCCTCCTTCTCAAAACGAAGACAACACAGGCATCAGACTGCCAAAGCCCTCTTCACTCCTGCTCAAGAGACTGGCACCCAAGCACGGCCACAAGAAGAACCTAACCATCTTGACGCCATCTTACAATGACGAGGACGAGGACGACGCCCATCTCAGCAGCATCCAGTCTGCTCCTCTCAAGAGATCAACGATCCCGCCCTTCCACCATCTCTACAGCAGCAGCCAAAAGCACAAAATTGCCAAGCGCAAGTCTCCTCCTTCCACATCATCCTCCCTCGCCGTCAAGAGCAACAATCCTCGTCGTCTAGCAATCCCTGCCACGGCATCTGCTGTCTCGGCGCCATGGCCAAAGACGGCTGCTCAAGCACGATTCCCTAGCCCTCCCATTGTGCCATCTCAGCAACCAGCATGGGGCCAGTACCGTCAGCAGCAGCAGCACAGCAGCAAACTCAAGCCCACCATCAAGACTGCCACAACGCCTCATTTTCCTCGCACGCCTACTACTACTACCACCACCACTACTACTAATACGCGTCCATCCGCAACGACACCTACCACTTGTTCCTTCTCTGCATCTGCTTCGTCACTATCGCAAAAGCAAAAGTTTTTACAGCCCTTTGAATTCCTCTACGACCACATTGAGCAGACGCGCGCGTTAAAGACGACGCTGGACGACCAAATACGCCGCTCATCGTCATTGATGCAGACACTGCAGTCCTCTGGCACCATGGTCGAGTCTCTGGTGCGCCGCCAAGTGCGCGACATGGTGGATCAAAAGTTTGAGAGCAGACTAAAGGAATGCATTGAAAGGATTTCACGATTAGAACACCGTGTGCCAGCCAAAGATATACCCATCTCGCCCTCTGTGTCTCCCTCTCCCACTCGATCCAAAATGGCAGCAGCAACCAACAAAGAGCCTGTGCAAGACTTGCTGTCCCAGCTGATGAGCCGCATCGATCAATTAGAGGGCAAGCTGGAGAGACAAGCCTAAACCTGTATACACAACGTACCGTGATTTCTCTCTCTTTCTCCTCACTCGCACTGAAAAATTACATACAACTTTGATACCCCTAGTAAAACTGATATTTGTAGAATTTACACTAATAAACGCACCAATTTCCATCAAATACAACTAAATTACATTTTCTTGCATTACCACGTTACGCAGATACTATTTAGGAATCTTATTTTTAGACGGGAGGAAAATCCAGGTACAGGCACAGGCTCCTCCATATATTGATGATACGCCTTCATTTGAAGATCCGTAGTTGTCTTGTTCTTGGGCAGCCTGGTCGTGGCGATTCAGCCTCTCTTAGATGGCTGCAGCCCTATAGTATACTAGGCACTCTTTCAGCTATTGCAAGATTCTGCTCTAGTGGCATCCGTCGCTCTTTAACACCTCTAGAGGGAGGGATTCAATGAACATACGCGGCAAATGTCTAGACTTGTCTTGTTTATTTATAGAAAAATGGAGTGTGTATATCCCTGGTAAAGCTTAATCAAAGAAACCGCTATTATCCTCATCGTACTCCTCCTAAAATATTGATTGTTAGTTTCTCATTCATTAATAACAAGACAAAAGAGCCCAACTTACATAGGTTGTGTTGCCATTGGGGTCAATATGCGTAACTACAAATTGCGTGGATTGAGTGGATTGCAAACACACATGCTACAGTATACATTTGCGTACCTTCAACATCATTGTCAAACCAACCGTCCTTTCTCTCGGTAATTGTCTGTCCTCCATACTCGTCTAAATACACGCATTCTGAATACTCTCTCCTTGACCAAATGCATGCATCTTATACGTACCAGTAGTAATCACGGTTTCTCGATCTGCGCCAAAGAACCCACCATCCTCACGAATAATGGTAGTTTGCGTATCTCCACCCTCTTGATAGCCTCCAGGATTGTAGTTGCCGTAACCTCCATCATACGGTTGAGGAGGAGGGGCACTGTATTCTTGAGGAGGAGGAGGGGCATTGTATTCTTGAGGAGGAGGAGGAGCATTGTAAGAGGGCTGTTGGTTGTATTGTTGTTCTGCAAAATAGAGATGACTCAGCACAACATGACTCTATAATACACGATCCCCACACTTACGTTGCTCCAATTGACGTTGCTCTTGTTCCAAACGATCAATACGATCGCTTTGCTCCTCTTCATGGTGCATAATACTACCAATAGCAAGACCACCGGCGACACCTACTGCTGCTGCACCAGCCATCTTCATACCCGAAGACATGCCGCTTGGCTTGGATTGAGGTACAGCTGGAGCATATTGGACTTGCTGACCGGGATAGCCTCCTTGTTGAGGATACTGTTGTCTTTGCTGCTGCTGCTGCTGCTGCTGATGGGGTGAGCCGCCATAAGAAGATGCTTGAGATGGAGGAGGAGGAGGATAGGAACTGTTACTTCCATAGGATGCTTGATGTTGAGGAGGAGGAGGATAAGCACCGCCGCCACCACCATAGGAAGAAGCTTGCGAAGGAGGAGGAGGAGGAGCGCCTTGTCTCTGTTGCTGTTGTTGAGGTGAGCCACCATAAGGGGAGGCTTGAGATGGAGGTGCGGGAGGGTAGGGCGATTGCTGACCGGGATAACCTCCTGGCTGAGGGTACTGTTGGTGAGGTGAGCCACCATAAGGCGATTGCTGAGGTTGGGGGTATGAGCTGTTGCTGCCATAAGAGGATTGCTGAGGGGGGTAGCCTGGATGTTGTTGTTGAGGAGGGTATGCGCCGAAGCCTTCAGGACGTGATGCTGGAGGGGGAGGGGGAGAGTTGTATCCGCCGTAAGCAGGTGGGGCAGCAGCAGGTCTCTCCCAGTGTGTAGTTTTGGTATTGTGATCAACGTAGTAACTGGGAGCGTGTTAGCACTGGATACGTGGCTCATGGAGTGTGTAGCCACTACTTACGGTCTGCCCTCTGGCGTCCATTTCTCTTCAAATCCTGTTGCGTACATGTAGTTAGTTTAGATGTGTGCTGGTTACATTGGAGCTGCTGCTGCACACAAACCTGGAGGTAAAGGTCCCGACATGTTTTGGTTGTTTAAAAATTAGAAATTACAAGAGAAAAAAGAGGAGATGAGAAAAAGGGCGTGATAAAGTGTATTTTATAAATACAACGAGTATGGTGATTAAGGTTTTACCGAGCTTTTTGTCTTTCTGATTGTCATTACGGTATTTACCATCATGATCATTTATTCGGACCCACAATGTACACGTTTCAGCAACACCCACAAAGCCTATATTGTATAGTTAGATACCACCCCTTGCTTAATTCTAATGTATTTATAGCTAAACTCCTCCCTTCTTGTTTTATTTATTATTGGTATTGTAATAGTGTCTTGATGTATCCAAAGGATAAGCACTTTGCTTTCTTTTTATAAAAAAAAATGTATATAGGATAATAGGCATCTTTGTGTTGGCTGTATCACTCTAATAACGATCCACAATTCAGAAATCCCATATTCTTATTGTACAAAGAGTTTATACTCAGTGGCTGCTTTCAGAGCCGAGATTTGGTTCTTGAGTTCACTGATATCTGATTCTGAAGACTTCTTCATGTTGCCGTTTCGTGAAGCCACTCTCAGTCTGGACACGTCGTCCCGTTGGTGCAATAGCTCCTCTTTGAGACGCAACAGTTCCTTGTCTTGAGACTTGATCTTGCTTATCGAGGACAGGTATTCTTGCTGAAGCGAATCACGTTGGTGGCGTAACGTTGACCAGCCATCATTGGCAACAGGCTTGGCAATGGTTTCTTCGAGGTCCTTGGCCTTTTGGTCCAATTTCTCGTACTTTTGGATCCAGGAACGCACCTGATTCTCCAGTTCGATGGCCTTCAATTTGAGTCGAGATTTCTCCTCGCGCTGCTGTGTCAAGTTTTCAATCAAATCAACCACTCTGGACTCTAGTTTGTAGGATGCTTCCTTGAGATGGCTGACGCTGCGGGCCTCTGCTCGAAGCACGACGAGCTGACGACGCGCCTGTCTGCGTCGCACACAGGATTGCACACGAATTACATAACTGCGAATGGCTTGGTATCGTTTGCGTGCTAGCCATCCTCTGGCAATCTTTTGGATCAAAATAGCAGCGTGTTCTTGTTTGAGGGTTGCGTGTCTCTTTCTTGCAATCACACCGCGCA
Organism: Mucor sp. M7501; assembly: GCA_037040325.1. Classification (NCBI taxonomy): domain Eukaryota; kingdom Fungi; phylum Mucoromycota; class Mucoromycetes; order Mucorales; family Mucoraceae; genus Mucor; species Mucor sp. M7501. The sequence continues at coordinate 17,474 of JAXQGS010000189.1, read as the reverse complement.
TGGCTACGTACATGTGTTGTCAGTCATTTGGATTCCCTTGCAGCACGGATTTGCGCTCTACGTTACCTGCTTGTGTTTGGATGATAAACGCACGTGTTTGCAGATACTTCTTTCGTGCAATGTAGCGTCTCCAGTTCTTTTGAATCACTACGGCAGCCTTTTCTCTGCGCAGCAGCTCCATCTCGCGCACAGCGACTCTTCTTCTGGCAATGCTTTGCAGCATCAGAGCCATCTTTTGCACTCGCAGGTATCTCACGCGAGCCAGGAAGCGACGCACGTTCTTTTGGATCATTGTGGCGCATGAGTTGAGCTTGTCTGATCTCAGCTTCTCCATGTAGGCCAGCTGTCCAGCACGGAAGAAGATCTTTGTTAGACCCACCTGGTACTTGTCGGTGTCTTTGATGTTGGTGTCCAAAATCTGCGAGCACACAGCTCTGGTTTCAGGGTTGGTCTTGGGATCCCAGTGGGCAAAGTCAATCAGTGCATGATATCTAGTCGTTGAGCATGAGTGTCATGCCACAGTTTGGATTCGCCCCTTGCCAACTCACCTTTCAGAAAAGTCTTCAAACGTCCATCGCGTGGGATAACCGGCACAACTGATGCGAATGGTCTCCAACACACCGCACGCACGAAGCTGAGAGAGCACAATGTTGGGCTGGAAGATCCAGGCAACCTTGGCCTCGTTTGGCTTGATACAGCGAATATAGTGAACGTTGGTTTCGCCAATGGTATCCATCAAATTGATCAGCGACAACTATCCGAGTGCCATAGTTGAGTAACATGCCTACCAAATGCCGCTGGCACAAGTCTTACCTTGAAAATAGAACCCAGGGTAGGCTTCTTTGCTTGATTCAGGGTCTTTTTGGGCGCTTGTTCAGTCTACGGAATGTGTGATGAGAAACTTTTTCTACTTGCTGACAAGTGCACAAGCTAAACTTACTGTGGGTGTTGAAGGAGCGGGTGGTTGGATCATTTCAGACAGAAAAGAGGACTTGGAGCCTTGCAACAAATTCAACAATTCCTCAGGAACAGTATCCTTGTTCTTGTCCATAAAGCCTTCAGCCTCGTACTGCACGTCATGGGCGTAGTGAGCAACAACAAATGCAGCATTCGAGAATCGAGGCTTTTTGAAGTAGTCCTGGTATGTGGTGTTGAAGTTCTGGTACAGCTTGTTGCAGAAGCCTTGATCTGAGCCAGACGGCAAGCGAGACTCTTCGTCCAGCAGCGACAAGATGCCCATCTTGGCTTCAATCATTTCAATGCACTTTTGGTTGTCGCTGAACGAAATGAACTTCCAGTCGATCTCTTCCTTGATGTACTCTTCTTGCTCCAGCTTGAACACATGCTGGTTGAATTGCTGCTGCAGTTTTTCATTGGCGTAGTTGATACAGAACTGCTCGAAAGAGTTCTTTTTAAAGTGCTCGAAACCGTAGATATCCAGCACGCCGATAAAGCTCTGCACGAGCTCAGCGTTGGGGCAGGACAGACTGTCGTTGATGTTGCTGACAAGCCAGTCGAACAAGTGGGCGTAAATGTACTTTGCGACTGAGTCTCGGACTACCTGCGCTTGCGTGGGAGAGAGGTTGGAGACAATCTTTTCTGACCGGGTGACAATCTGCTTTCTGACAATCCACTTTCTGAATTCAGGGGCATCCAAACCGAGCAGCTCAGTGGCCTTTAGCAAGGAAGGCTCGTCATCGGCCAAAGTAGCGTCGTTTCTTCCGCCAATGTCAATGTTACCCAAATGCAGCAAGGCTGCCAAAAGACGGAAGATCTCTGACTGGGTTTCGTCGTGGATGCCGATGGTGTTGAGTGCTGTGCGGGTCTCTTGGAAATCCTTGGCGTCGTCTACTGAGGGGATGACACCGGTGCCACTCTGGTTCAGATAGTGAAATTCTGACCATTCCTTCAGGGCCAACTCCTGGCGTTCAGCCTCGCTTGCACCTGCACATAGCTTGTTGGGCCCGTGTTAGTCTGGTATGGATGAGCTATAAATACACACACTTTTGTACCTGATAAAAGACGTGGTAATTTCTCTCCGTCTCGGGCTGGAAGATGAGACGAGACCGCTCGAGCAAGTAGGTCTTGATCTTGGCGCCCACAATGTTGCGCTGCTTGTCAAACTGGATCTCGATGTATTTACCAAATCTCGAAGAGTTGTCATTTCTGGTGGTTTTTGCGTTACCAAAAGCTTCCATAATAGGATTGGTGGCTAAGAGACAGGATTATTGATCAGTACAACATGTAAATATTAAGGAGTAGGTTGCAACTGCTACTACTGTACCCAAAATCTGCTCCTCTACTTCCGTCATGTTTTCGCCCTTGGCCTGCTTGCCAAAAGCCTCTTGGTCATCGGCCGTAGCGAAATAGCGCATAATGTACTTTGCACTGACAGTTTTACCAGCACCACTAAATTTCACACATGTCAACCTGGCTGTGTTCTTTTTTTTGTGACCCCCGCGCGCAGGTGCTCGTCCTTTACCTCTCTCCTGATACAATGATTGTTTGGTTCTTGTTGTCTCTGATCATGCATCTGTAAGCATCCTCGGCGATTGCGAAAAGATGGGGTTCCAGATCGCCTCTTCTGCTGCCAGAGTACTTTTGGATGATCTCGGGCTCGTACAATGGCACACGAGCAAAAGGGTTGGCGGCAATCAGGACGATACCAGAGTAGGTGTAGATGTTCTTTTCCTCGTAGCGAGTCTTGATGGTGTTGAGCACTAGAGGGGAGACATGGTGTTAGAAAAGGAGGGAGTGGATCCGTTGGGTGCTTTTTTTTTTTCTTGTGCGTGTATCCCATCAAAAAAATAGGAGTAGCTCATATGTGTTGTATCACATACGCACTCGAAATGTGCTGCTATTCCACTGTACCTGAAGGCTCGTTGAGATAGCTGAGGTTGGTCAAGTCGTCTGTATTCTCCATTTTGGGAGGGTTTCGAAGTGGTGGCAGGCTCACTTTGCTGGATTCGACATCTGCGACGCTCGCCTCAAACACATGTTGCTATCAGACAGAGCACAAGGGTCAGTACATGTGCTGGTAGCCTGCGCTGTGCTTCTCTTTACCTTTTCCGCATTCTCGTCGTCTTGAAACGAGATTTTGATTGACTTGGCGTCCACTTCTTTGGCGATGACTGAGGCAGAGACCCAACCAAGCTCTTCATCGGGGAACCAAGCTTTGATGCCTTCAGAATACACTTCGACTAACTCCAAGTTGCTTCCAGTCATTTTGTATTGGAACAGTTAAAAAAAAAAAAAAAAAAAAAAGTATTAAAGAAGAGAAAGAAGCGCTCTTTTTACTTTTTGTCGACCTATTTTTTCATTTAAACTTCCCAAACTTGGATAAGGCACGAGTCCCCCCAAGTGTATATCTGTATATAAGATTTGGCCTTTAACGAGCTGAGTTGATACTTCAACAGGTGGTGGTAACAAATAACCTGTTTGTCAATGGGATGCACACTATTGCCAATGCCTCCGTATTCTGTCAGCATGTAGGGAACAGAGACCCTTTTGTAGATCTTGGTTTGTGCGTTTCCTGCTGCTTAAATCGCCTTGGTTGCAGCATCAAATTCACATAATGTTGCGAGACACTTCCGAAGTGAATGTGAATCAAAATTTAACGTTTCAACTCAGTTGGCTATGATCCGTGGTAGCTATGGTAACTTGAATGGCTAAACTGATGCGTCAAATGTCTACAGTTGATGCAGCAGTGATAAATTGCATGTTTGTTGCTCCCAGTCCACCTACTAAAGAGAGACACACTCTTGATCTCTTTTACTGACAACACATGTCGATTTAAGCTCGCTTCTTAATTAACACTCAATTTATCAATGGCTGTAAATGGAATTCACATTGGTTGCTATTTTCATAACTGTATTATGCTCAGATATGCAGCTAAATGGCATCCGTCAGCTTATGTTTGTTGTCAACCATGAGCATATCCGAACCATGAAGTTGAAATATTGATTTGATAGCAATATAGCATCCAAAGTACTCGAGAGCAGAACGTGGTAATGTGCTACAAGACAATTAATTCAGAAGGTACAGCATTAGTTCTCAGATTACTATGCTGTATGCTTGATTTCCGCTGGATGTTTAGGTATTGATGGCCTGCCTCGGCTTATTTGTCATTGGTGTTGGTATGTAATCTTCTTGGGACAGACCAAATGCAGTTGGATCTCTCCAACAGTTGGCAAGGATGGTGCTTGGTTCAAGTAAAACGTTTTCAGTTATGAAATATGACGCTTGACCTGCAGGCATCCGGCTGTTGCGTTTTGTCTAGCACTTAGCATTAAGCTTTATCCTCGTTTGCTATCCTAGGCCTTTTTGCGAGTATTTTGATAAAGAATTTCTCCTGAATACAAGCAGCTTTTCTTGATTCAAGCGGCTGGCACCATAGTATACTACAAAGTATCAAAATGTGTGCCACTTCTGCTTTTCGCATCAAGATCCGCATTTAAATAGGCCATTTACAACCATTAAGTCTACGAAATGACAAACGCTTCACAAAAGCAAAAAGGTCCGTTAGGCCAAGTTATATCACCCTTCAATTCGCAATTGCCATCCCATTAACCTCGCAAACATTGATTGCAATCATCAGAAAAGGAATTTTGGCGCCAAAATTAGGCTTAACTCCGCTCATGTTTTTTTTTTGATTTGATGATTTTCGGTCGATTTTCGACTTCTTCAAGCTATTTTGTCAGATTCGACTATGCAAAAAATAAGAATCACTTCATCCTCTCTTAAGCTCTCTAAAAGTACTTTTCAATGCGTATCCGATGGTGCTACTTATAATACATGTTTCAAACAAGATTATTGAGCAATCGTTGAAATTATGAAATAGCTATTTGGGCCAAAATGTTGAGATTTTGCATACCAAGGTCGCACAAAAGCGATTTCAGAAGTTGCATTGAAACGAGAGAAACATTTTGATTTAATATATGCTATATAAAAAGTCTTTGTTTTTGGGACCAAAATCGCGATCGTTTGGTTTTCGATGTTTTGGACGAGGGGTACCTCATGCTTTTGAGTCGATTTTTGACAATGTTTTTTTGGTCCCTAAAAAGTTAAGCAAAGGTGTTTGTAAGTAAATGCTAGATCAAAGCGACTGTTTGGTGCTTTTCTGGCAGTCTAAAACGACGTATAACACGAGAAAACACGGTTTAAATGTAACCGAATTTGGCTGTGTTTTGCATACTTTAGAGTAGTATGTGATAAAGATAGTACGTATCTTAATAAGCCAAGTTGTATAAGAGTTTATTATTAATGGTACAGGTATTAAAATGTAGTAGTAAGGGGCGGGGCGGGGGGGGGGGATTTATTGTCTATGCATAAAGCCAAACGTGAGAGAATAGAGAGATAAGTGTATATTGAAGGTGGATTACATATTAAGAGGGCAACATTTAATTAGAAACCTCTGCAGGTAGAGTAGTAGTATTACTAGAGGTGGTTGTGGAGGTAGACTGTTGATTGGTAGTGGTATCAATCTCTGTGCCATCATCCGTGGTCATATTATGCTCGGGTGTGCCTTGTTCGTTTTGCTGTGGTGGTGGAGTCAAGGGAGGTTTTGGCTGTAGCTGATCATCGTTTTTCGTTGAGATGGTAGCAGCAGTGCCTCCACCTAATGCTGCAGTGTTGTTATGAAGGTCGTCCAAGCTTCCTCGGCGTGTTTCTTGCTCGTTTGCAGCAGTTTTCACTGATTTAGGTAAGGGGGAGGATTCCGATGTAACCACTTTAGGCCCTTGTTGATCGACAGCAGCAACGCCCGATGTTCTCAGGGTCCAAGGCAATGCACCCATTCTAAGCGTACCATGAATTAAAAAAAGATCTTCTGTTTGTCCCAGTGGTTCAGCGCTTACCTTGCATAAAACATTTGCAGCCTCAATCGCATGGCTTCATGGTACAAGTCAGGAATGCTTCTGTTGTTGTAGAGGCCCTGTCTAATATTGCGAATCAGCACATAAAACTCGCATACGGCCACCAGACGATCTCGACAAAAGCGATCAATGCAAGCCCAGTCATCAAAATAAGAAATTCTAAAGCGGTAAGGCAGGGCAGTGCCGTCGTTTCTTCCACACGCTTGACATCCGCTGAATACAGTTGCCTGATTGTTGCTGCTAAATCTCTCCCACATCATGGACTTGGCTCCCGAGATCTTGAGCGGTAATTCACCAATAGCACGTTTTGCCTGTTCTTCAGCAAAGCCTTGTGGCGATTCCTCGATAAAGCAAGTATTCAAAACAATGGCTTCGTTCATTTTGCGAGCTGACAATCGGCTGTTGGGTCCAAATCTCAGGCAGGCTTCCACGTCCTCCTCCTGACAGCTCTTCATAAAAGGGATCGTGTGGATCTTTTTGAGGCTGACTGCAGTGCCGGTTTTCACAAACTCTTGAAATTCGTCCAGCATCAGCGTATCGATATGTGCGTTTTTTTGTTCCAGCAAATTCATGCGCTCGGCTAAAAGGCTTGTAATGTCCTTGATGTGATCTGGTGTCTTTGGCACCTCCATCACAGCCTTCTCGACCTCCATCATGTCCTCCATGCGTTTTCTCAACTCCTTCAATTGCATCTGTTCAGCTCCTAAACGGTCTCTTGTCTCCTGTAACTGATTCTCCAAGTGTTTCTGAGCGACTTCCAGGTTGTATTTTTCACGCTTTTCATTCGCAACCATGCCGTTGGCTTCCTCAAACAGTCTTCTCGACAGATCCTCCAGCTCGCTTTCGACCATGTCTTTGGAGTGCTGGATTTCGGCTACTCGTTCGATTTCGTCCACGTATTTGTCGTTTAGCAGTTCCATATCGTTCTGCAGCGCCTGGAAATTGGCTGTCTGGTCGTCCAATTCGCTCATCACTTGCTCTATTCGGGTATTAAGCTGGCCTATTTTGATGAGTTGCTCCTCAATGTTTCTTTGTTCTGTTTGCAGCTGCTCTTGCAAGGCTTCAATCTCTTTTTCGTATTGCGCCTTCTCGGTCAGGAGCTCTTGGATGATGGGGATAGGATTGTTGCAGAGAGAGCACATGGTGATATCATCCTCTTTCAGGATATGCTGGCATGGACAGTCAGAGTGCTCTGTTTTCTCGACATGGCTGTCGGCCTGCTGCTGCTGCTGCTGTTGCAGTGGAGAGGGCTTTGCTCTGCTGGGTATGATAGGAGAAGACGAGCTGGGTGACATTGGAAGAGAAGGTGGAAGTGGAATAAATTTGGCTTCGGAATTCGCATTACTGTCGCCAAGTGCTTGTAGGCTAGTGTAGAGATGAGCAATGTCCTTTTGCTGTCTTGGTGGGTTTTCTGGCTGTGTTGGTTCCATGTGAAATGTGCTGATTGTTTTAAAAAGAGAGAGAAAGAAGGAAGAAAGGGAAAAAATAAAAAGAGGGCTTTATTTCACTGCGAATACACGTGATATGTCTATAAGTTTAGATGGATGGAGGGGCCACTTCTCCTCGCCAAATCTCTTGGATCACTTTGCCATGCAAAATGTGTCTGTCTACGATGGCTGGCACATGGCACTGCCTAACATTGCCGTAGACGTGGCCTCCTAAACCTCGCTGATGGATAATGATATTGCCTGCAAACTTGTGACCTATCAAGCTCAGTTGAGACATCTCCCCGCCTTGACACACACACAGAATGAAAGCTTACCTCCAAAGTGACTAGTGCCCCACACTTCTACTCTGTCCTGCAGTCCCTTTTGCTGAAGGACTCGATTGAACTCATCCACAATCAGTGGGCCCAGCTTCCCGCATCTGAGGTCTCGGCGGGCATGTGTGCACACAAGGACAACGGTATCCGCCTTGATATCCTGCCAGCCCTTCTCCTCCTCCCCCAGAGGTGGTAATGGATTGTGGGGATTTTGCCATATAGACGCCAATGCATGATAGAACGCCGAACCCTGATCAATCACGCCGTTCGTCGAGGACACGCCTTGAAAGACCTTGAATTCTGGAAACAGCATGACGTCTGGTTTGCTGGATACAGCAGCAGGTCGCTCGGCAACAGTTGCCAACACACTCTGGTCGCTGGGGACTTGGGGCCGGTTCTCTTTGAGCCATTGATTTTCAGTTGTCATGATGGATTGCATAATGCCGGGAACTGTCTCCACTTTAGCACGGGTCCACTCCATGGCATCAGATCCAATGCAGCCTACTATATGGCGGACGCTAGCAGGCCGTGTCATGGGGTCTGTCATATCAATCTTCTTGCCCAGCACTGGAGGAAACGGGTGGCTCTTGCAAGGCACAAATCCATTGTCTGCCTGCTTTGCTTCAGCGTCTGGACAGCATGCCTCGAACCTGGAGAACGGAAACGGCTTTTCGTCAAACGGGATCTGGCGTGTGGCGTAGAACCTTGAGATGCTGTTCTTTTTGAATACGGCTGCTGTAGTTGTGCGAAACATGAAAGAGAAGAAAGAAGAATGGCTACAATTGGAAAATGGAAAAATCAAGGCCCATTTTTTATAGTCCCATCTCTCCAGCTCTGCAGCGCGCTCGTTCGGAAGCAGAGGTGTCTATCCTGATGCGCTTTCTCGGCCTGCTACGATTGAATTGATAGAGGAGACTTTATTAAAAAAAAAGTACATAAGAAGGAGATTATTTGTATCTGATGGCTGCGTAGTGAAATGGGCTGTACAAAGAAAGGTAATATAAGGTGTGTGAGTGTGAGTGTGTGAGTGTGTGGTGCGAGATTACTGTTGCTGTGCTTCGAATTTGATACGTGATTGAGCAAAGAGCAGTTCTTGTTGTCGCAGTAGCTCTTCTTCAGAAATGCCGGTGTTCTCCAGTCTTGTGCTCTTCTTATCTCGGTCCTACACAGCACACCTCGTTAGCTAAACATAAACATAAACACACACACAAATATACCTTTTGCTGCTTTTTGTGCTCTTTGAATACTTCATCCACTTCTTCGACATACTCTTCAAAGCCAAGCGCCTGTAATGCTGCAACGACATGCTCTCCTGCTATGGTTTTCTTGGTTTCCTTTTCGCAAATTTCGTTTGCTTCGGATGCTATCAAATGAATAAACTCTGGACACACACACAGAGAAACATGGCGCTTTAGTAGACTCGTTTACATCAACTACCGGCATCAACCTACCAACACAGCAATCGATCAAAAGATCGCGTGTGTCCTTTGCGCACACAATGTCATCAGGCATCATTTCGTTTATCAGTTTCTGGACAGTAGCTACCATGACAAGGAGATATTAGGGCTTTTTTTTTCTATGGCTGCCGTGGTATGTGGTGTATTCACCTTTGGGAAGTGAGAGCTCGTCATCACCATTAGGCCCTGTGCGTTCATTGTCACTCATGGTGTTATTGGGATTTAGTGGAGGAAGAAGCAAAGGAAAAGAAGGAAAAAATTCCCTCTAGTTTGAATAGCTAAATTAATCACTCACTTGACTTGATCAACAATGCCTCATTCGTGACCAAGAATCCGGTGGCTTTCTCACTCTCCTTCTCACTCAAAGAGACACCGCTTTTATTTAAATGTATTTCTCCAATCTTTCCTTCTCAAAGATGCCCTCATCATAAAAGACGTGGGCTTGTTGCAGTAAGATAACCTAGGTATTCCTTGCGCTGTAATCTGTGCAGTGGTATGGATATCGGTTACTCGAGATGTTGTAGTTGCTTTCCTTCTGACAGAATAAAGATGCCCTTCAGCACATGGCAACAGTCTCTGCTGCCAGATCCAAATCATAGACCTGTAATCGACAGCACCTGCTTGTTGTGTTGTGCTTAAAAGCCCTCAGTAGTATAACATGCCTGTTGATTCAAAATCATCAAGCAGGATAACACGAGCTGATTTTTCCTTGCTGGCTCTCGTTGTTATATGGCCAATGCATTTGGATGTTGGATGTCAACACTGCCAGACATTGATACTGTAAAGATTGCTGATTGTGCTAAATGCCTTTCTTATCAACACCAGTGCGATTCCTAAGCACTTTGAATTTTTGCTTGCTCCCTTCATCATGTAGAATCCCACAAAGAGACCTGTGGTACAACTGATCGCAGCTGTCAATTCATGATGAAAATTTTGAGCTGTTTATAAGCGGTGCTCCAAACCATATGATAAGGATAACGATAGTTTCTGTCTCTCTTTCTTTCTTTCGCTCCTTTTCATCAACACGAAAACTAATAAACATGTCTGACGTGCCTGGTGTAGAACACAGAGATCCGCAATACTTTGGCTACTATGCCCAACTCCAGCATCAAGTAAGCACATGAGAAAACAGCCAGACGCGATCATGACTGACATGGCTGTTGTAGCAAAACATGCTCCAGGACACTGTCCGCACCTCTACCTACCGCTCTTCCATCTTGCTGAACGGACCCAAGTCATTCAAAGACAAGCTTGTGATGGACGTCGGCTCTGGCTCTGGCATTCTCTCCTATTTTGCAGTTCAAGCAGGAGCCAAAAAGGTGTTTGCTGTGGAGGCATCGGGCATGGCTAAAAAGATGGAAAAGCTTGTCAAGGCTGCTGACGAAGGCAAGAATGCCTTTCTAAAGGACAAGATCCAGGTGGTGAACGGTATGTATTATGCCAGACAATGCTTGTGGTTTGCACCGTGCTCATACTGTGGATAATAGCTAAAATCGAGGAGCCTGATTTGCCCATACCTCAAGTCGACACAATCATCTCAGAGCCGATTGGCGTGCTCCTGTTTCATGAAAGAATGGTAAGAAGGACAGGCCTGTCAATGTGGGATGGACGTGTGTTGATCAGCGCTATAGTTGGAGAGTTATGTCTATGCCAGAGACCACTACTTGAAGCCTGGAGGAGCCTTGTTTCCCTCAAAGGGCAACATTTATCTTGCTCCATTCACTGACGCAACTCTGTGGAGCGAAACCATGGGCAAAGCACGCTTCTGGTAAGTACAAAAGCACAAAGGGATGAAGCATAGCGTAACCGAGTGGTCATTAGGGAGCAACAGTCATTTTACGGCATTGATCTCACTGCGCTCTACAAGGACGCTCGCGATGAAATGTTTGGCATGCCTGTGGTAGGCCACTTCGACCCTCGTAGCTTGATTACAACACCTTCGATCTTTGATACCTACGGCGTCGATTTCTCTACGGTCACTGTCAAGGAGCTGCAGGATATCACAATGCCATTCAGCTGGACTGCCCAGTATACAGGTTTGATGCACGGTGTTGCAGGCTGGTTTGATCTCGTATTTGCACCTCCTCCCTATGATCAACCCAATCCTGAGGATTTAGGCACCACGGTAGAGATGTCAACCGGACCCAGTGCTGAGCGCACCCACTGGCAACAGGTGCGTTTCTTGTTCAAAGAACCTTTGGCTGTGAATGCCAACCAAAAGATCCGTGGCTGGATGCGCTGCATTGTGAATGACATGCGAAGCTACACTGTCTACGTTGAAGTTACTGCTACAGACAGTGTTACATTGAGCGCCCCTGAGGCTGCTGACAAGGATGCCACTTTTGCCGAGCCCAGTGAGGACAGACCTTTGGTGCGTCGCGGTGTGTGGGAGCTTCATGAACAGACATACAACTACAACTATACACCCGGCATGATGCCTGATCACAAGCCCGAATACTCGTGCCTCTATGAGCCTGAGACTCGCCTGGACAACCCGCTTTATCCTCAAAACCTGGATCTGGAGAGTATGAACGTCATGGATGATTACGAGGACTTTGTAAATTAGTGTTTGATATCTTATATGTATATGTATGCCTTCTTTTTTTTTAATATAATCTATTTTTTCAATTGATGATGGGCTATTGTTAGTACTATACTAATGCCATTTGTCCACTTGGGAAGGAAGAAAACGTCTTCAAGGGGAAGATAGAAGGTGGTAGCAATGCTTTTTTTTTTTTTTTCATCAGGTGTTAACAGATGCCACATAAAGGTTTAAATATTCGGTATATTATTGGATGTGAATGGAGTCATTATACGCTTCTTTGTGTATGAGCGGCGAGTAGGAAACAAAAGTAAGTTGACTACATTCTGTTGTGAGGGTTCATGCTCCCGCTGGGATTGAACCAGAGAGCACGTATAGCAAACAAACAAACGTCCATGCATGAAAGAGTATAATATATATAAATAGCTATCTGAAGTTTATTCTGCTGGTTGCCTATTTCTTTAGCATTTAGAATATACTAAAACTCATTACTGTAGATTTGATTCTAGGTAAAAGATAAAGCCCTTCAAAAATCAGCCATTTTGAGCATTTTCCACCATTACTCATCAACATCGTCTTTAACAACCCCAATTTTAACACATTCTAGTCAAACAAAGTACGGGCAACAACTTTGGTTGGACACCTAACCAACAGTTACATGGTAATCCAATCTTCTGGGCTTGGCCTACATAAAACCAAAAACCGATTATGGTCAATGGAACGATGGTTTGGTTTGATAGAGCACAAGAAGGAACCAGTTGGCTTGCGCACCACTGACACAATTGTTGGTGTGGACCCAGGTAGGCATGCAACATCTCCCCACTCTACACTATAGTATTAATTTGTTCATGCAGGCGTTCGAGATCTCCTTACGATTGATGAATTCGTAATGATAAAGTTACAGTAAGTAATCAGTTATCAACTGTATCTAAAACGAAATCAGAGCAACATCTAATGTTGCTACATAGCGGGAGTGACTCGAGGAGAACGTGAATGTAGCCTGAGGTGCATGCTTGTATGCAACAAGATGGCCAAAGGTGAAGTAATACGAGAAAACCGTAAAGAGCAAGTTTGGGGTATCTCCAACGCGCAGCATCAGTAAGTAACATTAAAATCCATAACGTCCATATCACCAACAGGTAACATCACAGTGAGAGGACTGGGACTAGATGGCAGCAGAGGGAAGAGAAAACTTCGAGACTACGAGCTAATATGCAGCCGGTTTACGATCAAATGTTATCTGGAAAGACCAACAATATCGAAGAGTTTATTGCCTATGCTCAGCCCATTTCGGGAACCAGGAAAGAGTAAAGCGTCATTTGGTTTAGTCTGTATTTGGCTAATACGGACATGATCATTTAACTGTAGAGTGTTTGACTTCAACAAAGCTTTCCGACATCGAGAAATCAAGGCAAAAAACTATGGCAACAGACAATCCACACAAGCGATGATTGGCGACATTGTTGCAGGGATTAATCCGAAAATTCGTGATATGCCGTTCAAATTGGCTTGGGACAAGAAAAAGGAAACTTTAAAGGCCAAAAGAAGAGCAAGGAGACAAGAAATGAATTTCCAAACAAGAACGGGTCGCATTGTTGTAGCATATGGCGATGCCTCAGTCAACTCGTCTATGAAGAATTTCGCGGGCTTGCCCCAGAAGGCAAGTTAATTCAAATCACTATTCAATACTGACTCCAGAGCTAATCAAATATGTCAATTTAGTCCATACAACGAGTTATCGCAAAGAAGTCCGTTGTGGTGCGAACGGATGAATACTTTACGTCGCGTACATTTGGCTCCCCCTCTTCAGAAAGCTGTTCCATGCTGGGACCAACATACAGATCAAAACTGGGGAAACCACGTTCCCTTTCTCCACTGCTTGTAAGCAGCAACTGTACCAAGGAGCATCAAATGTAACAGGTTTCAAAATCGATTTACGGTTTGTCGTTCATCAAGAAGGCTTGGAATTTGATGTGTGTTCAATGGAAGCTTGTTGTACCAGTGCAATTGGTAGAAAGCACTTTTCTCACTATTATTAATTAAATTATGGGGCTGAATTAGTGCTTAAGCGTAATGCTGCTACAGCAGTTCTACGCTGTGATTGCAAGGAATTCACACACAATAAAAGCGTTTGGATGCCAAAATAACTGGATCTAAGCAAGTAACTTCATTCTCGAATTCTTTTCATAATTACAATTTATTTTACATTTGATGGGCTACTGTTACCACTACTCACTCGCTCAATATTGAGCACTGTATCTGAATCTCGAAACTCGATTTTAGGTGTGTTTTGTCCACTACTCGCTGTTGTGCTTGGACCAGCTTCGTCCGTGTCATAGTAGAAAACGTTCTTGTGGCGCTGCGCTATATCAGTCAGCTCCACATCTTGCTGTTGCAGGGTATTCTTTTGCGTGTATGAGTCCATTTCCTTGGACAGACTGCCGCTGCCACCGAGATCTTTCTCTTGTCCGTAATTCAATACCACTGGCTCCTCCATGACAAATGCACCGCCCACTGTATTGCTCTTGCTCTTCTTTTTATGTGCGCCACGAGACATCATCAAATGGCGAAGGTTTTGTTTGAAGCCTTTGCGGTGTGCCGAACTGGTCCCTGTTGGCACCGTGTTGAGATGCAAATCAATGCCACTTGAAGTTCTGTTTTGGTTTCCAAGTGTGCCGTTTACGTGTTCATCCAGCTGCACTTCTCGACCCTGGCTGATGGCTTCCTCTTCTGCTTCTTCCAAGCGACGTCTTCTTTCCTCCTCCATTTGCTGAATTTGAGCATGTTCCTCATCCATTGGCAAATAGCCATAGGCACGCTCGCCCATTTCAGCCCAATCCGTGCCAATAATCTCGTCTTCATCCGCCAATCTCAGTTTCAGGGAAGGGATCTTGTTGAGAACAACCAGAATGATGTAGGTTACCACGAATGACCAAGCAGACACGCTGACAATAGCTGCTAGTTGAACAGGCACCTGGATCCAGTTGCCATCTAACCAACCGCCCTTGGGCATGGCATCAGAGGCAGTGCCCACAGGATAGCCTAGTGCAATCACCCATTGCTCGGCAAAGATACCAGTCAGCGCCAAGCCAACCAAACCACCAATGTAATGCACAGCAAATACATCCAAGGCGTCATCAAAACCAAGGCGATGCTTGTAGCGAATAATGATATTTGAGATGATTGATCCAAGAGCGCCAAATGCTAGTGAGCTCGCTTCACTGACAAAACCTGAACCTGGAGTAATTGTGGCCAACCCTGCAACAGCACCGGTACATAAGCCGATAATACTCCACTTGCGAGTATGTTGATAGTCCATCAGCACCCAAACAACAGCAGCTGTGCAAGCGGACAAGTGTGTGCAAACAAGAGAGTGGACACTACGAGCATTCGCTCCAAGCGCTGATCCCGCGTTGAAACCCAGCCATCCTGCAATTTGAACATGTTAGTTGCAATGTCTTGGTGATTGGCAACAGAAAATGATTACCAAACCACATGAGTGCTAAACCCAAAAACACAAAGGAAACATTATGAGGCACATTGACGTTTTCGTGGTAATCTCTGCGCTTGCCAACGACCATGGCGTAGGCAACTGAAATCACGATTAGCTACTAGTATGTAGTCTGCAATGCACATGCCACTCACCTGCTGCTAGACCACTTGAAATGTGAACAGGGGTACCTCTATACATTCATAGAATCAGCATTAGCAAATGTCCTAACGATGCGCAATGTTGGATCATACCCAGCGTAATCCATGACGCCCATCACTGCTAGCCAGCCTTTGGGATTCCAAACCCAATTTGTAATAATGTCTAGACGCGTATTGAGTCAAGAGCAGCTTTCATACAAAGCAAGTAGTGCTTACCATAAACCAGCGTTGTCCAGATAAAAATGAACAAAATGGCTGGACCCAACTGGATGTACATTTATGAGCTATTTCCTTGTGCAAATCGCATGCGTTTCAGGACTTACCGACATTCGTTCCGCGGCAGATCCAAAGGCCAGCGCTATAATTAATTTTAGTTTCTATATCAGGAGTCTGGTTGGCACAAGGATTTCAAATACCTGGAGTGATGGCTGCAAACATGCATTGGAACAGCATGAAAGCAGATTCTGGGATCGTTTGGCCTGCAATTTGAGGCTCTCTGCCCACGCCTCTTAGCAGGAAATTCTCTACATTGGATACGTCAGTACTGAATACGATTATGAATCATCAAATGTCATTACTGGTATCGCCAATAAAGGAGGATCCGGTATCGGAAAATGTGAGTGAATAACCAATCAAGTACCACTATAAGCAAATGAAAAAAATTAAACTGATGCCAATGTCAACATCCCCATGCTGATATCTACTTGAAAAGAAACAACGGCCACCGACATCACTGTCAAATACATGAGCGACAATGCGTTTTTGGCTCTGGCGAGCCCTGCATAAAAGAACCCCAATGCAGGTGACTGAGGGCACATGTCAAAATATGGCAAAATAAAATGTGGATGTCGCAAATTTACCATCAAAAAAACAAGCATCGTGCAGATCATGACCCATCCAGTGTCGCCGCTGTTTGTGACATAGTCTAAATCCATGCTGGGCGTTGTTGTTGTGTTTGCCGACATCTTTGACTTGACAAAAGTGATGAAATGACAAGAAAAAGATTGAGAGATCTTTTGTTATCTCAAGAATATAAGATAAGGCGGGGTTTTTGAGTCATTTCACCCTATACCAGCTGTCGCTGCTGCTACCAATTGAGTGGCTACTATACCAACTGAATGGCTTTAGTGAGCGTATAATCCGCGAGATGTGTCAACTACACATCCAAAGCAAGTTGATGTTATCCAAATTTGATAGGTCGTCAGTGCAATATGAAATACTTTAGGTGATTGCTCAAAGGCAAAAGCCATTTTTTCGAATTCTATTGTATGCCTGTCAAAATAGATTAGCCGTAGAATTAAATCAAAAAGATTTAGACTTACGATACATTTCATGTGCTAGATCTGTTCCTTCCCTCATCCAGAGGCATACAAGAGTACCAAATAGACAGCTTTTTCAGTGAGGTATAATGTCGCATTCACATTGTCCTTTTGATGAAATGACTTGTCGCGTGATCGCAGATAACCACTTGCTGCAGTAAATCAACAGTTTCCTCAAGGAATTCTTTGACGTCTTGAACCCTCTTCATTCCTATTTGGATGACGGTTTCCGATATGTACGGTATATCGAGTCGAGGCATTATGCTAACACTGTTAACAATGTTGTTGAACAAGTCTCTTGCATTATGGTTGAAGCGGCAAATTCGTGGCTGCTTATCACACTAAATAACATTCAGCCAGACAGGCTTCATCAAAGAATTCATCGTTACAATACTGTCAAAGCTGGGCAAAAGTGTCAGGAAGTCAGTATTAGACGAGAGCCTTACTTTGGTGCTATTTCAACAGTCTAAAATGGCTTGTGCCGCTACATAACAACTGCGTCCAACAAAAAGACAAGCTTCACGAAACTGCGTTTACACATAACTTTACATCAAACATCAGCAACATGTGCCGGATATCGCAATGATACAAACATCTATTATTGCTCTGTATCATGGCCAACATTATAAGCTGTATTCAAATGTATAAATACACATCTTTCCTTACTTAAACCTGCGATCTCTGGTACATTATGTACACAAATAGAATACAGCTGAATACTACTGTAGTTTACGTGTTACTTTTGTTATGTTTGTGGGACCATTAAACTACTTTTTATTACAATAGTTACAGAGATCTACCTCACTTGCTGTCCAGTCTTTCAGCCAATCTCATCGCTAGAATGGGCTCGACACACACAAAAATCCTAGA
>JAXQGS010000188.1:0-25285 GCA_037040325.1 Mucor sp. M7501 | reverse complement strand
CGTGTCTTGATGGAACACATCCACAAGGCCAAGGCTGAGAAGGTCCGTGCTAAGACTCTTGCTGAACAAGCTGATGTTCTCCGTGCCAAGAACAAGGCTCTCCGTGAACGTCGTGCCAACAAGAAGGCCGAGAAGCTCGAAGCTCGCCAATAGATTATTAGTGCTTGCTAGTTTATCTACTACAATAAATATAATAATTTCCATCACATACTGGTTTGAGGCGCCTTTTCGATAGCTGGCATCTGCTTTTTTTGACATGGCTTCAGAAGTCTACAAAAGTTTCTTATTTAAGCTCGTCGTCAAAGGTGCGTCTAAACGGCCAGCACCAAAGAGAGAACACACCGCGATGGTGGGATGCCATCAATTGATCCACCGAGTAGCTCATGGCATCATTTTGGAACAATGCTAAAGGGATGTCCAGCACAGATCTTTCAACAGCTTTTTCCTTACTTTACCAATATATTACTTCTTCATTTTCCAAAGCAAGCATAGTATGTTTCTCTATTGACAGAATAAGAATTAGTGATTTGTTGGTAATTTGAGGGGGGGGGGGGAGCACAATGGAGCAAACATTCATTTTGGCAAACGATAGAGAGAGAGAGATTTCAAGTCCGGAAATAGGTGGTTGTTTTTGGATACAAGGTTCTCTTTTTCTTTTTTCCCCCCCTTTTTTTTCTTGTCGTTCTCTTTCACTCTTGCTTGGTAATTTTGGCTAAATGGCTAGACGTAAAGAAAGCCTTTTACAGCCATGGGATTTACTAGGCTCATCAAGAAGAAAGAGCAACAATAGCAGCAAGAGAGCAGCAGCCGCTCGAGGAGATGGCACCATTATTCTATCGAAAAGTAATGTACAGTAGGCTGGATGGAGCCCGAGCATCCCAAACTAATGTATAGCCCCCAAGATACCCCAACGCCTCCTATAGTGACGACACAGGAAATCATGGCTCAACGATCGCAGAGCTTTGCCTATGGATCAAAGAGCGCAACTGCCACTACTGCCACAGCAGCAACAGCAACAGCAGCAGTAACAGGCACACCAGCAGCAAAACGAAAGAGCAACGTTTACTCAGCCCTTTTGTCTAAAATTGCCATTGAATTGAGACAGCGCATTGCATTGGCAGATCACATCAAGGACGATATCGAGTACAAGAACACATTTGATGGCAAGCAAGTGGTGGTAAGTTTTTGCTGGTTGTGTGTTAAAGAGAGAGAGAGAGGGGGGTTATTGATCAAGTGGTGATATGACAGGACAAGATTGCATTGATTGTGCATACATCAGACAGAAAACTAGCCCTGAGAATTGGCAGAATGCTGAGCCAGCAGCGCTTCTTTCACGATGTCAGTTACGAAACACAGCTTGTGGATTCCTCGATCTATCTGTACGAGTTTACCAACAGAACCCTGTATGCACTCAACACGCAACATCAGCAAAGCGGCAGTGATTGGAGTGGCAGCGAGTCGCTGAGCGAGCATAATGTGGATGTCACCAACAGCAATCAGATTGTGCCAAATGGCATCATTGTTGATTTGACGTACTGCTATGTGCCAACCTGCTGGGATCTGAAGCCTTGCTATAGCCCCATCTGTCCCAAACGATTTACGCAGGTAAAATGTAGATGCTCCAAACCTGATACAGTGGCATTGACCGGCTATTCTAGCTAAAGAGGACAGAGAGCAACGAATCGTTTTCAAACCTACTCGTATCACTATCGTCGTCCAGATCAACCATCGCCAAGTCAAAGTCTGCCCTGCATCACGACTATTGGGTAGATGGCGTGGAAAAGTCCATGTACGAGTCATTGTCGAAAACAGAGCGAAAGAGACAAGAAAACCTATACGAATTGATCTACACGGAAAAGGACTATGTTCAGAGCTTGGAGTATCTGCAGAATGTATGTGGTTGTTGTCCCTGGAATGGCCTCTGTGTGCTGACCTCATTCTCTGCCATTATTCTTTAGATGTGGATCAAGCCGCTGACAGAAAGACCCATCATCCCAGCATCACGCAAAGAAGCACTGCTACGAAAGGTATTTGGAGGCATCGAGGACATTTACAAAGTAAACATTCGACTGTTGCGAGCATTGCAAGAACGCCAAAGTCAGCACTCGATTATCCATCAAGTGGGCGACATTTTGCTGGACCTTGTCATTGAATTCGAGCCCTACATCAGCTACGGATCAAAGCAGTACGAAGCCAAATTTGCACTGGAAAACGAGCGATTCATCAACCCTAATTTTGACGCTTTTGTGGAGGCCACAGAGAGACATCCCGACTCGCTCAAATTGGAACTGAACGGCTACCTCACCAAGCCCACCACTCGCCTTGGCAGGTACACGTTATTGTTCAATGAAATCCTAAAGCATACGCCTGCCGATCACCCTGATTTGGAAGATCTACCAAAAGCAGTAACCATCATTAAGCGCTTCCTCTCCAGAGTCAATTCCGAAACAGGCAAAGCAAAGAATCGATTTGATTTGGAGCGCATTCATTACAACCTGTCCTTCAAGTACAAGGCAGATGAAGTGGTAAGCTGGGCTGCGTAGTTTTTTATTGCTCTTGATCCTTAACAAGCTGTATGCCAGAACCTGGATCTGTTGGCTAAAAACAGAAGCATCATCAAGCAAGGCACACTGAAAAAGTCGGCCCAGCTGGAGTCTGTCGAGTATCAAGTGATTTTGTTTGATCATTATTTGGTTATCGCAAAGCTCAAGATCATCAATGGCACAGAGCGCTATGTCATTCAGAAGCGAGTAAGTAGTGGCGTTTCATCGAGACAGCAGGCACACTCACACGCATCCTGCAGCCTATTCCCATTGAACTGCTGTCTGTTTATCTGCCAGATGCCAATCTAGCCAGTAAAAGATCAAGCACGCTGGTATTACCGTACCTGACCATGAATACCCCAAACCCAATGATGGCAGTGCCAGGAGCACAAGTGAGAGCCTCTACTGATCTAGGCCCCTATTTGCATCAGAACAGCAGCCCTACTACTACAAACGGAAGCAACAGCACCAAGCCAAACCAATATCCCATTGCATTCCAACATCTCGGACGCTCGACCTCTGCTCCTTACATTCTTTTTGCACCTTCTCATGCCACGCGCAAACCTTGGTTTGAAAAGATACGCTCACAGCAAGAGGCTAAAAACAAGCGAAGCCCTATTTTCGAGATGGTGTCCTCTGTGCTAGAGCATCAGTTTATTGTGCTCAACAAAATTCACCATTTCATTACGTTTAGTAAGTAGTGTGTTTATTATTGACTGTACATGTGCAAAAGACTCACCTACGACACCAGATGGCGGTCAGCAGTACTTGCTGGCAGCAGACGACGGCGTCTATGTTGGCCATCACAACTATCGACACGCAGAAAGCACGCCACACAAGGTATTGTCGCTTGAGAAGGTAACGCAGATACAAACGATTGAAAGCACAGAAACCCTGCTTGTGCTGGCAGACCGCACCTTGTGGGAGTATCCGCTGGACATTGTCAACGGTAAACCAGAAACACAGCCTCGAGGCCGCTTGGTGCAAACACATGTGCCGTTCTTTTACGTGGGTACGTGTCTCAAGCGAATGATGGTATGCGTGCCAAAGATATCCACCTTGCGGTCTGTCATTACTGTCTTTGAAGCCGTCAAGAGGACAGACCTGATAAACAGCGGTATAGGAGCGAGTCCTATGTCTGCCTCTCTGCCATCGTCTACTGGCGGTTCCAGTAAGCGTGCAAACGGCATTCTGGATAGACTCATGTCCATGCGAGCACTATCACAGCCTGCGGACGATCTTCATCTTCGCAAAGTCAAGGATACCTATGTACCCAGTGAGGCCTATGCTGTCGAGTTGTCTGCCTCCATGATGCTGATTACTTCGTCCAGAGGCATGATTATGGTGGACATGAGAACAGATCAGCCACAACGTAAGTAGTATATATTTCAGCCACGTCTTGCGAGATGAAGCTAATATAGGCCGACTACTATAGAACTGCTCAATCCTGGTGACAGAAACCTGGCGTTTATCATGGAAAGAGAAAAGGAGGTGTCTTCCTCACTCAATCTGCGACAACCCATCAAACGTATCTCTATTTTCAGAACCCCTCGCAACCACTACTTTATATGCTATGACGGTAAAAAAAATAAGACTGCACTGGAAACAAGAGCAAGTATACTCACTATTGCATAACAGAATACGCTTTCTACATTGACAGCAAGGGAAATCGTCTGTTCACCAAGTTCTTGATCGAGTGGGAAGGCACACCAGAGTCATTTGCATTCTGCTACCCCTACGTGATGGCATTTGATGCGTCGTTTATCGAGATTCGAAATGTGATTACAGTAAGTAGTGCATGCTACATGATGTCGACACTGACTCAACCCCCTCATATCATCGTAGGGAGCCATTGAGCAAATCATTCGAGGCAAACAAATGAAATGCCTAAACAATGGCCACAAGACAGAACTGCCCCTGATATTTGGCTCCATGGCAGATCCTGTCAAGGACAATTATCAGTTTGTGTTTAAGCTCCAATTGGCTGCAGAGCACTCGATTGAAGAGGACATTACCTCTGTTGAACCATCCACATTACATCGATAGTAGTAGGCCTTCTATCTGTACCCCCCCTTTTTTTCTTATATAATGTATTCTATCTACTGTAGCATGCTGGATTGCTATAGCTACCCTACTTTTTACTATTAACTTTGCTAATTATTCATTCATCATCTTCCCCTCCCTCCCTCCCCATTTCTAAATCAACAACAGCATTATTTATAATAACTTAATTCCTCTCTCAAGGCAGTGTTGCTTTTTATTCTTTCTGTTTTTTTTTAACCGTGATGCTTTGAAATGAGTGAGTCTAAAGAACACGGTTAGTATCGACGATAGTGTTGGGGTGGGGGTGGGGGTGGTGGTTGCTGTGGATAATAGGGTTGTGATGAATATACAGGCGGGTAATTTTGTTGTGGGTAGGGATGATGCTGTATCGGTTGATGATGTTGTGGCTGCTGCTGCTGCTGTAACATGGGGCTAGTAATGCAGCAACGTCAATACATGCAAATGAGCCATGATGTGTGTGTGCCTACCTTTGATTGTCAAATGCGCCTGGCTGAAGTCTGGCAGAAGCAACAACAGATCGAGATGAGTAGCGAGGCTTCACAGACTGCGTTGGGGCATCCTGTAGCTTGGCACGCAATAGGCGACCGTCAGCGAGCGTATTATCCAGCTTTGTTACGCACTCCTTGGCCGAATCTGCATACATAAACTCAATCTCGGCCTCATTCAACGGTCTGCCCATTGGATCCAGCAGCATATCACAGCTGAGAATGGGTCCAAACATGGAGCATGCCTCCTAATGCAACAAGAAGAAAATCAATACACTGCCTCCATCCATAGACTTTCACACGTACGCCAACATCTTCTGCTGTTGCTCGAGGATCCAAGTTGCAAACCAGCACAATCTTCTTTTCCGGTTCAGGTATTGGAGCAGTAGTCGTAATAACTTGCTGTGGTGGTGGTGGTGGAGATCGTGTGCGCTGCTTTCTACTAGCAGAGTGTGTGTGTGTGCTGTGTTGTTTGGGCTTGGATTTGGTATCAGGTGCGGCGACGGCTACATGGGGTTTGCTGATCTTGCTTTGGATGACAAGCGACTCGGATCCTCTGTCTGTCTTTTTGACGCTGGCTGTGCGACTGATCACTGGCTTTGTAATGATGATTTTCGAAGGATCCAATCTCTCTGATGGGGCTCTGTTTGACCTGTTGATGATGAGGGACCCATTTCGCTTTAGAGTAAAATAATCCGTCAGTGTGCATTCTCACAGTGCTGATGTAAAGAAAGACCTACCACGCCTGCAGACACAGCTCGACTACCCACTACGCCAGCACCGCGGTGAGGAGGAGGTTTGTTGATGCCTCGTCCCAGCCTCGAGTTGATCAGCGTATCGCTTCCGCCACCGACTCTTTGGTGGACAGGCCTATTTCCAATGCGATGGTTGACATGACCTCTGGTGGGAGGAGGAGGAGGAGGAGCTCGGCTGTGCATAGTATAATTACCACGGGGATGATGGTTGCCTCCTCCGTTCGAGTGTAACTGCTGGCGTCCTCCGCTACTGTTTGCTCTGTCCACAGGCCTCTTGCTGCTGGCTAACGCTGGCAGCTTCTTTCCGCCACGCCCTTTGCTCGAATTCAGCTTGATCGTCTCATCGAGAGCTCTATCCAAATCCTTGTTTCCCTTGGCCATGATGGAAAAAAAAAAAAGGGTTCTGAAAAAAAAAAGAGAAGAGAAAAAGGGATTTTGAGCCACTGCTTTGATTACAGTTGGGAGTTTTAATTAAGCCATGGTGGTGGTCCTTCTTTTTCTTCCCTCACTCTCGAATTTGTTTTTGAAAGCCATGCCAAAGCAAACAGACAATGTGCCAGCAGCAGAGCAGGAATCGACCTACACATTGCAGTCCTTGACATGTCGCATTTTACCAGGGATGCAAGCACGTGAATACATTGTCAAGTCGTCAGCACATGCCATCAACCTGCTGGATGTGTTTCTATGGTCCGTTGCATTATACCTTGCCAAGGTAACTATCAACCCGTTCATGCCTGTCTTGTGGATCAGCTCCCCCGTTCATCAGACTTCATCGCATAGTCTCGGCTCTACACATACGCCGCGGCTGCAGCGCTGATATGGTTTCTGCTCAAGCGGAAATCGGTTCGACAAGGTAAGTTGCTGTGTGTGTGTGTGTGTGTGTGTGTGTGTGTGCTGATCTGTATGTGTCTAGAAAGTATACTCGCTATCCGTGATGTAGGCATACAGGTCAAGACAACCTACTGGGGCGGTTCATCCGTGTCACGCTTCATCAACAGAAACAAAATAGACGATGTGATCATCAACGAAGGCATCAGCTTTTGGCAGATAAAATCATACATGGCGATACTGGTCAAAGACGAGGACAAAATGGTGGTGGTATTTGAGGTGAGTTTCCTGCGTATGGCACTCTACGCAAAATACTGACACACACACAGCACCTATTGCCACGGCTGAAGCCCATGTTGCTGCGAGCCTACCAAGGCACCCGCACCATCATCTTTACGCAAAAGCCAAATCACAGCGTCGACTCGTTTTACTACACATCAAAGCAATAAATGGTATACGAAATATACACCTTTTATTCAAGAGTACCCCACTGACAGATCGTTCAATGCAACGCAGACTGCTGCCTTGTGATGGCCATTGTACTGTCTGATCGTCTCTCCGTTCTGAAGCTCCCACAGCCTTGCAACATGATCAGAGGAGGCTGTCACTAGATATGCCGAGTCTGCTGAAAAGGCGCAATCCCACACCCATCGTTGGTGTCCTTGCAGTGTCAATAACAGCTCAAAGTTCTTTTCCGTGTTCCAGATCTTGGCTGTGTTGTCTGCCGAGCAAGTAGCTAATAGCCTGGATAGATGTGTGTTTAGTCGAGTCGTGTTCCAAGGCAAAAAGAAAAAAAACTTACTTGGTATCAGGGCTCAACATGACCCTCAAAATGTAATTGTTGTGTGCTTGGAACTGATGGATGGGCTCTACTTGGTTTGAATCGGGGCCGTTGGAGAGCTTCCACACGTAGCAATTGCCCTTGTTGTTGACTGCAATCAGCATGGAGCCGTCAGAGGCAACTGTGACAGACCGCATGGGCACGCCTTCTTCAGGCACCTATATGTCACGCAAGAGCGTCAGTCGTCTACGTAGGCTCACGCCCAGCACACACACACACACTTTCTTACCAATTCGTGCGTACATGAATGAGCCGTCAAATCCCAAATTTTGACAGCGCCATTCTGATCACAGGTAATCAACTCGCCCTGGTTTGCATGCATGACAGCATCTGTGATGGGTGCTCCATTGTCAAAATTGCGAGTGAGAACTGGATTGCGACCTGATCTGGTGTCCCAAATCTTTAAATGTCCATCCTCGCTGGCTGTAAACATCCAGCGTCCTTCACCGTGAAATCCAGTAGCAATCACGTTGCCTGTATGCTCTCCAAACACAATAAACTATGGGGGGCTGTTTCAGTAGAGTGAGCCAATATCCCTGTTTCTGTCACTTACTGGGCTATCGTTGCTGCTTGCAATGTCGTATAAACGCACAGAATGGTTGCCTATCAGAGGTGTATTGGCATCAAGAGGGTCTATACGAGATGACTATAATGTACCTGCTGCAGCGAGTATGGTCTTGTCGGGCGAGATACAAAGTCGATTCACTTGCTATGCATGGATTCAGTTGGCCATCACACACACTCACACAATATGACTTACCGAGTCGGGATGCTTGATTGTCTTTGAACAGATGCCACTAAGCGCTTCCCAGAACCTCACTGTATTGTCGTATCCAGCAGTGACCAAGATGACAGAATGGCTGTCGTTTTGAAGGGATTGCTCGTACTGCATTTGTGCATAATATTGTTGCTGGTCCTGTTGCTGCTGCTGCTGCTGCTGCTGCTGTCCTTGCTGTGGGTTTGACTGATGTTGCTGTCCTTGTTGTTGCTGCTGCTGCTGCTGTTGCTTGTACTTTTGCTGTTGAGCTTCTTGGTTATCGTCAGCCATTGTTGTCAACTTTCTTTTACAGAGGAAATAAAAAAAGAGGAAAAAAGAGCAATCTAGGTATAAAGTTCATTTTCCAAAGAGACCTACATATGTACTCGTACATTGCGCCAGTCACAGGCAATCAAATGCAAGAGCATCATGTATCATCAAAGCGACAAGATGGGAAGCATCATTAGCTAGATAGGCCTCCATTGGACAGCCTTTGACAAGTGCACAAGTCGCTCACAATAGGATGGCTTCAAATGCTGTGTTTATTCAATTTGGACATAGATGCTAGCATAGCTTACACTGCTATCAGTGTACTTCTTGCATTGGCTACTCTGATCGTAATGCAGACACTTGAGGGTTTGCTTGGAAAACTCCTTCTTTTCGCGCAATGACTCCAAGGCAGCCATGAGAACAGCGATAGGGTGTCTGCCACAGATGGTATTCTCAGTGTCTGCTAAATAGGCTTGGAATTTGTCAAAACTCAAGCTTTCGAGAATGCCGATGCCTTGGATATCGAGGTCTTGGATTGATTCATAGATGGGCCGTTCAATTTGGTTCTTGTTGCTGGATCCTAGTTGCATTGGGGTTTCGCCAGATTTTCCAGTTTTTGTATAGTAGGTGTAATGAAAGCGAGAGCCCCTATCATCAATCACAATGGTTAGATCCACAGCCACACACTCATGCCATCGCTCAATACACGTACCAGTGACAGAAATCTGAAGAAATGATAAACAGATTTTGAGGATCCTGCAAGTATTTAGCCAGCAACTGGCCATACATCTTTTCTTTGGTGGCAGAAATAGAGCCCACCAGGATGGGAATAAGAGAAATAGCATCGATTTTGCTATTGAGCAAGATGTGAGTGGTCGTTTGTCTGCTTTGACATGATGTATACATACTCTTCAAAAATCTTGTAGGTGAATGGCAAATGCATTTCAAGACTGTGCTCATCCTCATCTACACTTTGGCTCATCCATCTGAACTTTCCAGTCTCATGCAACTCGTCAATCACTATACAGCGCTATCAGAGACACTCTATCATCCATTGTCATGCGCAGCACCAGCTTACCTTCTCTGTTCAATTTGATACTGCCAAATGGTGTTTCGTATGTGGAGCATTTAGATAAGCTACATCCATCAATGTACGCATGGTGAGAAGGTCCTAAAAGAAAGACACGCTTTCTACATGTACAATATTGTGAGGTCAAACTCATGTATATCAGTCATGTTCTTCTCCACCTACATATCGCTAGTATCCACTGCTTTATAAGCAAAGCCAGCAGTGGGCCCACTGTATCTAAAGCCTGCGTGCCTATGTGTTTGGTCGCAAGTCAGTCTGCGGCTACCAGTTATACCCGAATACACACACTTACGGCCCGATGATAGCTCTAGTGCCCTTGATAGGAAGCTTCTCTTGTGATTTCTTTACTGCCTTGTCCAAGTAAAACTCGAGTTCGTCGTTCAAACGTGTTTCTATGCATTTAAATGCTGTCAAACTCTTCTCTGTAGAGCAGCAAACAGATGAAAGCTACTTACTGTCTGAAGTATACCAAGAGCCTGCGTGTGTAGCACTTCTCTCCATCTTGTTGTATATGAAATGAAAGAAAAAAGATGATAAAGGGAAGGGCTACACAAGTGTGGTTTTACTTTTTTATATCAAAATGCGCATGAATAGCGTCACCTCAAATCATATACCAGCTGTAATCCACCTCCCGCCTGCAGCAGGCTTACCCAAATAATGCAATGCTGCTGAATCTTGCGAAATGAATCAATTCTGTTCATCTGTTGGACAATATGTGGTTTCTAACAGTAAAGTAAAGCTATCTCAGAGTCAGTCCAGAGACATTCTCCTTTTCGCTCATCCTTCAAATGACACAATGCCAGTCAATCGATTCGATACCTGCTATAAAATCAGCTTTTTCATCGATTTTGGGTATTGGGCACGCTTTTTGGGCAAATCTGTGCAGAAATCCTCTGGAAATCTCGCGCTTTTCAATGGAAAAAGAGTTTGATAATGCACTGTTTCGCTAAATGATAAACCACAGACCATCAGATCAAATGTTTATAAGCGCAATGTTCAGTGAGCAGCCCTCAAATGTATTTACCACTGTAAAATCAAGACTTTAAATCGCTCATATCTCGCCAAAGAAGCGTGATATCGGCTTCAAAACAAGTGCCATCGTGTTCTACGACCTGACATTAGGTTAAGGATCACTTTTCAGCGATTTTTAGGGGATCGAGTTGATCATCGAGTTTTGGCAAATTTTGCCTTGTGGTAGCAAGGAAAAAATTGATGATTTTGAATGATGGAGGTTTTCACCTCGAAAATGAAGTTTTCTATTAAGGTATTCCTAAGCTCAAACGAACCGCAGAGAAGCATAGGAGCATGTTAAAGTGTCTTTTTATCAATCTACTATAGTGTTTGTAGACCTTTTCTCCGAAAACGTGTTTTGCAATTTTCGACAGTTACTCTCCACAAACTAGATGGATCGCTCTGAAATTAACACCATTGGATTCCTCGCTCAATTTTACATGTATAGGATTAGAGAAATACCTGCTGTTCGAGTAGAAAAATCCTGTGTAATTGCCCCTGAAAGGTTTTTGGATGTCCATTTTCTGATCCAGAGGACCAGTCGTCGACGACGCTCTGAAATTCAATCCCAGCCAGGCTGCGTTTTGCCCTAATAACGACCTTTTGTATAGTAAAAGACACTATATAGACGTCTGATTGCTTTCGCTACGCTCAATCTCTGCTGGATGCCACCCCGTAAGTTTCAATCGCATGCTGCTGCATTTTGAAATCTGGCATTTGAGTAATACATGTTAAGGGTTTATCCTCGTTATTGGGCACGTTTCTTGGGTTCATCAGACGACAGCTTTGGCGAGATGTTCTGCTATGCATGGCTTTTTGAGGCGCATCTGATGAACAATGAAAAAAGTTCTTATTATAATTGCGGGATTCGACAGTGATGATAAACTTGAATTTATTAATGTTATTCATTCAACCACGTGGACTGCAAAATGTCATTAATGTCAAACCGATCTTCAGGCTTGTAAGCCAGACATGCAATGATCAGTTCCTTCAAGGCATTTGACAGGATCAAGCCATTTGGTATCTCAAAATGGCCATCTAATATCTTTTGCTGCAGTCGTAGATCATAACCGTCCATGAACGGCAGCGAGCCCACAGTCAGCGTATACAAAATCACGCCCAGGGACCAGATGTCTGTCTTGGGGCATGCCAAGGGTGCTTTCTGCCGAATCTGCTCAGGGGCTGCATACGCCAAAGAGCCTCCAGCCGCTTCCAGTTCGCAGCCATCTTGCTTTTTTGTCTTTTTGTAGCAATGCCGATGAGTTTGCTGCTGATGATGATGAGGTATTTCCATGGCCAGTCCAAAATCACAAATCTTGACATGTTCAGCACCGTCGAGCAATATGTTCTCCAGCTTCAAGTCCTTGTGGCACACATGGCGATCTACATGGAGGTACCGGATGCCCTGACACAGCTCCTTGAACAATCCTTTGGCTTCTACTTCATCCATTGGTTTGCGCTTGTTTAGATGATCCAGCAAATTGCCACCACTGCAATAGTCATTAAAGACGTATGACATGTGCTCTGCTTCCCTATGAATCACCTTTAGCAAATGGACAATGTTGGGGTGGTCCAGCGAGCGCCAGATGGACAGTTCTCGATCCAGCCTCGTTGAGCTCAACTCGTCCGTGTGCTGATGCTGAATGATTTTGACAGCTACAGTTTGACCGGTCTGCACATGTCTTGCTTCACGCACAGTGGAGAATCCGCCAAACCCAATGGAATCGCCCAGAATGTAGTCGTCAACTATCGCGCCTGGCTCATCTAGACGCTGGCTTGAATGAAATGTCGAGCTGGGCGCTGCAGGAGACATAAAGTTGGCAAGGAAGGAAGCAGCGGGTGATTTGTCGACGGACGTTGCAAGAGCCGCCTCGTTTGAGGCTTGAATAGCAATAGGATCTGGCCCCACAGTAGGTGAAGACGAGGTGGATGAAGCATTGGATGGCGTTGGCGACAGCAATGGCCTCTTGAGATGAGGAAAGTTGAGTTGTTGGAATATGGCATCATCTATGTTGTCATCGTGCTTTGGGGGAGAATACAGAATCCTCAGCGGATCGGTGTTGATTTGAAGGAGGATTCTAGCACTTTTATCATTGTTAATAGGTTCTGAAAGAGCAGATCTAGTACCATTACTGCACACAACTGCTTCCCGATCCTCTTTTGTGTCTTCTTTCACTCTATCTGGCGTAGGCGGTCTAATGAACTTGAAACAGGAATTCAGCTGCTGATGTTCAGGTAAAATGCTATCCATATAAACTGAAGGAAAAGAAAAGAATGAACGAGAGGCGTCTCTGATTTACCCAATGGCTGTTTCGATATAAATCTCCTTTGCATCTCTTCAAGCCTAAAAGTATTATTTGTTCTTGTGGGTATGAAATACAGCTAAAAAAGACATGTTTGATTGTTTCAATCAAGACCATGTGCGGTTGTATTGTGGCAGCTGCTGTCGTCGGGATCAAGCCATCACAAGCTGTGTGTGTCCGGTATGTACACTGTCTGATTGGATAAGCTCAGCTTGGCTGAAATTTTGGTGAGTGGAATGGGTGCACAATTAACTCAACGCACAATACAGTTTGAAGTCCTTTCTCTTTCCTCACATTTAGTTAGACATGGGATCCGATCGGTAAGTACCTCAGCATCCACCCATCCATCCATCCATCCATGCGATTAGACACACAGTGATGCACATCAATGGCGATCGAGCTTGGGAAAGAGAGAACCGGACGAGATACGATGCAAAGAGCAAAAGTGTGGATTTGGAATAAGGAAAGGGGTCCATAGCAAGGCAATTCAAAGATACAGAAATCAGCACTCTCTCTATACACTAGCAACTTCAACATGCATGATAGACCATACAGCTCGCCCTCAGTTCTGTCACAACACACCATCGATTTTTCAAACATGTGGACATGTGGACATTGTCACCCATTGTGGAGCTTGTTTGCTTTGATGTGCATTACTGGCTTGCGGATAGATGGAAACAAGGCGCGCATGTAGGCTAATGACATTTGTTGCATCTACTAGTCTTTACAGCAAGGGCCGTGTTTTGGGCTTCGAGCGTGCCAAGCGTACCCAAAACCCTAACGTTTCTCTCATCCAAGTTGAAGGTGTCCAAACCACCAAGGATGCTCAATTCTACCTTGGTAAGCGTATTGCCTACGTTTACCGTGCTCAACGCGAGGTCAATGGTTCCAAGATCCGTGTCATCTGGGGTCGTATTGCTCGCACTCACGGTACCAACGGTGTTGTCAAGGCTCGTTTCAGAAAGAACTTGCCTCCCAAGGTTTTCGGTGCTTCCGTTCGTATTGTAAGTTTGACCCGAAATGCGTGTGTGTGTCAGTGGTTGCCATGGTTACTAATTTACCCTTTTTTCTGTCTGATAGATGCTCTACCCTTCCAACATCTAAACTTACTGAAATAATTTACTCTTTGTTTTTTTACACTATTAAAAGAAAAAAAGAATGTTATTATTTCTGAACAATTACTGTGAAAATTTGAGGAAGAAATGGGATTTAATTGCAAATGCATATCAGGCCAAATGTGTGTAAACAAGGAAATGTGATTGTAGAGGAAAAAGAGAGAACGTATATGCGAGGGGAAAACTGATCTGCCGTCCATTAAGTATACACTCTGAATTGGAGGGCGGGAAAGAGGCAACTGAACCCGTGAGAAAGCAAGCGTAAACCATAAAGTTGATTCATCGGGCGGTCTCCAGGAGATTGTAGCCGTTCGTCATACCCCACTGCATACATCATATTTCAAACAAACAGAGTCAGTAAGGTAATTGGTCACATGGATCAAGTCAAAATTCCGGATGTGGTTTCAAGGACATAACATGAAGCTCAAATCAAACAAGACAAGACAAAAGTCGGCATATAAAGGAGCATCATGTTCCAATAAGAGTGGGCATCATGCTGACATGAGCGAGATGTGATATAGCTGCAGTTTGATGTACCCAGTGCGTAGAATGGAGATAAGCTGAAGCGCAGAACAGTTTATCTCCTAACCTCCTGAGTTCATTTTTCGGTTTTCAGCATTTAAGAACCTTGATCAAGCAGTGAACATCTGCCTATATCCGTACAATTTATTTGGCAACCGTGGGAACTATCCTACTGTCTACCACTGTGAGGGCTCTCACTTCCAGAAAATGCCATGCCCATCAAAAATTGATATAAAAAGGATGTCTTTAACTCTTGTTTCTTGGTCTTTTTTTTTTTTGTTTACTTGTAAATCAACACAACTTTCTAAGCTTTTACTTCCCCCTTCTCTGATACAATCTTATTTAAAATGGTAATGCAGCAGATCAGACATGATCCACCACAATGCTAACATAAAACTTGCTTTTTTAGGCCCCAGCATTGAACGGAACTTCCAATGGACAAGTCGCAAACCCTTATTCTGGCTTTGATCACCTTAAGTTCACTGTAACTAATGCCAAGCAAGCTGCTTCTTACTACTGTACCAGACTCGGTTTCCAACATCTCGCCTACCGTGGTTTGGAGACTGGCAGCAGAGATGTTGCTTCTCATGTTGTAAAGCAAGGCGATGCTATCTTTGTCTTTGAGAGTCCTATTCACCCTGATACAATGAGAGAAATGGCAAACGAAATCGCTCGCCGTGGTGATGGTGTCAAGGATGTCGCCTTCACTGTAAAGGACTGTAGAGCTGTGTATGCCAAGGCTGTCGCTAGAGGTGCTAAATCTATCAAGGAACCCGAGGAGATTACTGACGAGGATGGCACCGTCATTATGGCTACTTTGGCTACAGTAAGTAGAAACGGTTGCTTTTGCAGATGGATAGCCTCAACTCACATATCTATAGTACGGTGATGTTCAGCACACGTTGATTGAGCGCAAAAACTACAAGGGCATCTTCTTGCCTGGTTACAAGGACTCTCTCACCTCATTAAGATACAAGGATCCTCTTGATGCTATCTTGTAAGACTTGGTTTTCGTCATTTGGTCAGATATAAAATTAACATTGCTTTGAATATAGGCCCCATGTCCCACTCTCATTCATTGATCATGTTGTTGGTAATCAAGCTGATGGCGAGATGAACCCTATTGCCGATTTCTATGAAAAGGCCTTTGATTTCCATCGCTTCTGGTCAGTTGATGATAAGCAAGTGTTTACTGAATACAGTGCTCTCCGTTCTGTCGTCATGGCCGATCCTGAGGAACGCATCAAGGTACCAATCAATGAGCCTGCCGTCGGTAGAAAGAAATCGCAAATCCAAGAATTTGTTGACTTTTATGGTACGTTATCTGTGGCATGTAGCAGGGCAACAAGGTACTAACAACACTCTACTTCTAGGTGGTGCTGGTGTACAACACATTGCTATCAATACAAATGATATCATCACCTCTGTTACAAATATGAAGGCAAGAGGCTGTGATTTCCTCACCATTCCCGCTTCTTATTACGACACCCTCCGTGCTGCGTTGGTCACCCATAACAAGGTCTCCAAGCGCCCCATTGTCGAGGATTTGGATGTGTTGCAAAGCTTAAACATCTTGGTCGACTACGATGAGAATGGCTATCTCTTGCAAATCTTCACCAGACCCCTCGAGGATCGTCCCACCTTGTTTGTCGAAGTGATTCAACGTAACAACCACAATGGCTTTGGTGCTGGTAACTTTAAGAGCTTATTCGAAAGTCTTGAAATGGAGCAAGATATTCGTGGTAACTTGACAGACATGGAGCCTGCTGCCCCTTCTGCTTAAATTTGAAATTCGTAAATATACACATATACACAATCTCCCCATTTCTATACATAGTTGCAACCAATAAAGACATAATATATCAAATCA
This sequence comes from Mucor sp. M7501, assembly GCA_037040325.1. Taxonomy (NCBI): domain Eukaryota; kingdom Fungi; phylum Mucoromycota; class Mucoromycetes; order Mucorales; family Mucoraceae; genus Mucor; species Mucor sp. M7501. Next base: position 8,831 of record JAXQGS010000188.1, on the reverse strand, counting down.
AATCAAAAGGTATAAAAATAATGTATTAGTTTGTGTAAGGAATCCTATTCTGTAAAGCCCTTGTATCCACATATTCAAGGTCGACCACACTAAATTTGAGCATGAGTATTGTTTATAATCACATTTTACTTTTTCAGCCTTCTCCTTACCCAATGAGTAAATTCTTGAACTTGTTCAGATGCTCTGCCATTTGATTCACTTGTTCTTGAGGCACAGCTGTACAGGCTACTTCAATGATCCAAGTTTCTTCCTGTGCAATAGGCACGGCTGATTCCACCTTGATTTTCTTGCACTAGAAGAAAATCAATACCCCAATTCAGTAGTGTTGATGTTTGATTTACCTTGTAAAGCTGAGTCACTGTGATCTTTAACACTTTATCGTAAGCCAACAAATATCCCTTTCGCACAACGTCAAACGCAAAGCTATTATGTAGCAGCAAGTAATCAATAAACAGCATTTCACATGGACACAATCACTCCAATTTACCTGTAGCCCAATGATTTCATAAATCGAAAGATATCTCCAGACAATTGCACACGAGAAATAGGACGCACTGTAACTGTTCTTGCGCGCTGTGGTTCAGGGTTGCCTTGTAAACATAGAAACCTTGATTGCCATGTTAGATATTACAAAGTTTATCGAGTTTGCTGCGTCTAACCATTGTCTGTATTTCATGCTGTATTCTTTTTCGTTGTGGATTCTGGATTGAAGTCGAAGCACCACATCATCATTACGAACAGGACCAACTGGACTTTGTGCTAGCGTAGTGTATTAGTTTTCTTTGTACGAGTAACAGTTGACTAGGCTCATCTTACTAGAAGGGATAAAGACGAGTTCGTGTTCAAATAGGTCTACCATTGAATCATTTCCACAAAGACCAACAAGACGTTGCATGAACTTTTCTTTCTGTTCTTGTCCAATAACAATGCCTTGAAGACTGCACTCGTAGTTTGACATGTTTTGATGTGGTTATATTAATGTAAAAGGTGAAAAAGAGACGCAACCATAAAAGATAGCAGACATTGTCAATTTGTGGCTTCTGTGTTGAGGGCGACCAAAACTGGCTCAACTCCGGCTGTTGTGCTATTTTTCATACAAAGGTCTCATCAACAAAGTTTCAGGAGGTTGCCTTGGATCGAGAGAATCATTTTGAGGGTTTAAAATGACTCCCAACGCGAGAAGTTACGCTGCAAATAAATCCAAATTTTGTTGTTCTTTGCATACTTTCAAGTATATCAAGAGAAGATGCAAGTATGCTGTCTGCCCATGTATACATTTCTTCCGTTGATAAAGACGTGGAATATAGCATAAAAGGCTACTTCACACTAACTGGTCGCTTGTGGAGGATTCCCTCCTCATAATAGAGGGCAAAAGTGAAATTACACGCATTTTCAACTAGCCAAGCGCTGAATGGGGTTTGCAAGTCTTTACAATGAAGAGATTTATTTGATTTATCGCATTTGCACCTTCTTCCATGTCAGGTTTGAATCATACTCAAACAGACAAAGGAACATTCTTTGATAATGTGTACAAATAGGCATCCAAACCACCAATACCTATTGGCAAAACCTCATCTACAGTCCACATCTTTTGGCACCAGTCATAGTCCAAGACCCTTTTCATCAATTTGTGTCCCTGAGTTACGATGTAGGCTTTGCCATCTGGTTTCAACACCCTGTGCATTTGCTTGACAAATTTCGGATAGAGCTGCACAAATGTATACATTAGAGAAATTCACAGCATGCTTGTTATACGGCTTTACCCCTTGAATTTGTTGATACGAGTTTTCTCTGATTCCCCATGGCCAATCTAAACAGGACATCACATTACGTTTAGAAAATCTCTAATTTAGACTGATAAATACACACACACATACCTGAAACAATAGAATCGATCAAGCCGTCTCTAAAGCAAAGTTTTCTACCATCACTCAGCATAAGATCTACATTTTTAAGCTCACAATGCTGAACATTCCCTAAGGCTTTCTCTGCCACTGTCTTGACTTTAACTAGATACAAAGAAAGAGCCATGTGAGCATCAGTAGTGAAAATGTCATCATTGTGCTTTTACCTTCACCGCCTAACCAAAAAACGTCTTTGAAATGGGATGCACCTACACAACATGCCCCAAATTTAATCACACATGCAACACAGCACAACACTATAGTACACAAAGCGATTACCTTCAATTGGGATAGTTCCAGTACCACAACACATATCCAAAATGACCTGACCTGGCTTAGGATCCGCCACCAGAGCCAAACAATAAGCGATGCATGGATTTAAGCTCGTACGTCCCACAAAAACTCTATTTCTCTGTCGCTGATCCTTTAAAGGGATATCAACACCCAGTAGCAATATAATCGACTGATCGTTCACGCCGGCAGGAAGACGGTCCAAGTAAGCAGCATCTGATGTTTGAAACCACAGCGATACGATCTCATATGTAAAATCTGTCATTTTCACTTTCCAATGTTTGAAGAAATCGCTGAAAGCAAAGCCAATATAGCCAGCAACTTCCTGGCTTGGTGCTTTATGTTTGATCTGCTCCTTTTTGAAAGTAGCTCTAAATGTAATTGTTGTGTTTTCGTCCTGAGGATCTTCTGCAATGATGCTATACCACGGTGCTCGTTTTGTTTGATCGGTGATAAAGTCATATGTAGGCTGTAACTCTTGAAATGTGTCAGCTGGTATCACTGATTCGGATGCAACCAATGTCACACTGTAGATACTGAGAAGCTGTACGCTCTGGATATATTGTTTGAATGTGTCAATACTGTCAACTGCACAGAACAAATGGACTCGGCCAGTCTTGGGTTCAAAGCTGTATGTGGGATTCTGGATATCTGCAAGTGAGGCTTCAATGTCTCTACTTGCTATTGATTCTAAGCCTAATAGGTTTTAAGTATGGCCGTACGATGCACACGTCGAGACAGATTTCTACCTTTGGGCACATGGAATAACACATGAATATCCTTTGACATTATTGTATAGTAAAGATGAAAGCATTCATCATTGCCGATTAAAAGATTTTTCCTAATGAAATGATCGTGGTGCTTTCAAACACAGATACACAGTTTTCGGCACCACGCTTTGAATCTTGCGAGCATAATATTATGCTCGCAAGATTCAAGTTTTCGCAGTTTTCGAGATTTCATCATGCTTGGATCAGAAAACTCCAAATCAACAAAAAACGCAGCTTGCCCAGGTTTGCTGAAACGCATTCTTGTACACAGACTAGAAACTGTTATCTCTAGCCTATAGAAATTCACGCTACAGATAGATCCATGCATTGTAAAGTTTCCAAACGGGCTGATCATTCACTCAAATGTCAAACACAGCGGTCGTTTAAATGCATGTGAACACCCACACACTCTCTCTCACACAGGTGCAATGCGTTTTTGTTGTTGTTTCCAGCCTACAAAGAAAAGCCACTAAGCTGAACTCTCTTTTCACACAATAATAATGGAGGTATGCTATGTATTTCTGTATGTTGTTTGTCTATGATGCTAAAAACTAGTCTGTGAAAACCAGAGTTTATTTGGGATGTCGAAATCACCAGTAGATATCGATGTAGTGTTCCACAATGAGGAACAACGAAAGCAAGCAGATATTAAGGTTGAGAAAAATAGACGCTTAAGATACCCAATCTACGCTGATGGAGAGACAGTTTCTGGCAAGGCAAGTTGAGTGTATATCTGTTCCAAGTGTGCTACTTGAATGCCAACATGTCGAGAATAGATCATAGTCAAACTACGCGATGGCAAACGTATCGACCATCAAGGCATAAGAGTCAAGTTTATTGGTAGTATAGGTATAGATTAATTACCGTGATCAACACATGAAAATGGATATTAATTACTCGGTACATAGACTTATTCCATGAGAGGACTAAATCATATCCGTTCCTCAGTTTGTCGCAAGATTTAGCGTCTTCAGGCGAGCTAAATCAACAGAAAACAGAGTTTGATTTTGAATTCAACAATGTAGAGAAGCAATACGAGTGCTTTTATGGCATTAATGTGCGATTACGGTACTATATTTCGCTCGAGATAGCACGCAAATTCTCCAACATCGTGCGAGAAAGGGACATTTGGGTGTATGCTCGTCCAACATTGCCACTGGAGATTGCTACCAACAAAAAGATGGAAGTTGGTATAGAGGATTGCTTGCATATTGAGTTTGAGTACAACAAGGACAAGTGAGTCAGAAGAGAAGAATAAGCATCAAGGTACAAACTCTAACTATATACATACATCAAATTCAGGTACCATTTGCGAGATGTCATTGTGGGAAGGATCTTGTTTTACCTGATTAGAATTAAAATCAAAACGATGGAGCTGTCCATTATCAAGCGAGAAACAACAGGGTCAAGCAAGTATATCTACAGGGAATTACACAAAGTTCATTGCTAATAGTTTGTTATATTAAACAGTGCCTAATCTGTATAATGAAAGTGAGAATATCACTAAATTTGAAATAATGGATGGTGCACCTATCAAAGGAGAAACTATACCAATCCGATTGTTTCTTGGTGGTTACGAATTAGGACCCACATTTCAAGGTATCTCGCATAGTTTATAATGATCAACATCTGGCATTAACACATTTGTAGAAATCAACAAGAAATTTTCGGTTCGATACTATTTGAATTTGGTGCTAGTTGACGAGGACAACAGACGATACTTCAAACAGCATGAAATATTCATGTATCGCAAGTGAATTTCACCTGATAGGTCCATCGTCGTCATAGTCATTCATCACCCTCATTGTGTGTGTGTGTTCTGCTATCATGGGACGTTATATATATTTTACAAATTGTAGCACAAGAGATATTACTTTATAAATCTTGTAAATTGGGTTAATTCTCTTTTTGACCTGCGAGTGCCTAAAATCACAAAGGTACAAATGATGTATTATTTGTCTCTTGAGGTATTTTATCTATTTCCATCTAAACGCAACATGTTCATGTAGAGACAATGTGTGTACATGTAGTGAATTGTAATAGACTTTAATCAAGATCTCTATATTTGGAAGCATCCTCTGAAAAAACACACACAACCCGGAGACTCACGGGCGTCGTTTGTGCCATTGGATATATAAGCCACAACGATCTCCTTCTCAGCATCGCAAGTGAGGCATTTTCACAATCTCATTCTGTGTCAGCCAAGAATACACCAAATTTGGCACTATTTTTCGGTTGCTGCGTGATACAAGAGGACACTCTCCTACTGTATTTCTATATATAAAGGGAGAATTCTGATTTCTTTTTACGTAAATCATTTCTCTTTCTCTCTATTTATCTCTCTCCTAAAATGAGCTCCACAACAGCCTTCAATGCTAGCTTGCATCGATTATCGCCAGGAGACATTTGGTTACCCGACAACAGAGCTTCGCCTCTCATAGTCAATGAGCTTGCCAAACAACAGACAAATTTGCCAACATCCAATTACTTGAATATGAGTGAAAATAGCTCAACCACATCATCAACAAACTCATCCATAGTTTCCATCAACAACAAGCTGAATATCACTGCTGACTACTGCAATCAGTCCCTTTCATCTGCCGCTTCCATCACTTCAAACAACAACAACCTCTCAAGACAATCCTCGACCAACGGTGGCGGCGCAAGAAGACATCGTGCTGACACTGCCAGCTTGAAAGAATACGGCGAATGCTACAAGAGACTGGGCCAAGGCACCACTGCTGTTGTGATGGTGGTGCGGAAGCTGGACCAAGACGGCAGATCAGAAAAGCTGTATGCCATCAAGCAATTCCGCAAGAAGCAAAAGCAAGAGAGCGAAAAGGACTACATGAAGAAGCTGACCAGCGAATTCTGTATATCCTCTACATTTCAGCACCCAAACATTGTCGAAACGATTGATTTAGTTTTAGACGATAAAAAGAGATACTGTACAGTGATGGAATATGTAATGTATACATTTAAATTTTTGTTTATATGACAAATTACATCCCTTCCTAACATTACCAAACACAACAGTGTCCTGGTGGAGATTTGTTTACCAGCATTATGGCAGAGCGTATGACTGAAATCGAGAAAGCATGCTGCTTCAAACAGATGATCCAAGGCTTATCTTACCTCCATTCAATGGGCGTTGCTCACCGTGACCTGAAGCCTGAAAATCTCTTATTGACCATGGACGGCAAACTCAAAATTACCGACTTTGGTGTCTCTGATGTCTATCGCTTTCCTTGGGAATCCAAAGGCCGTTTGAGCAGAGGCCTTGTTGGCTCCGAGCCTTACATTGCTCCTGAAGCCTTTCAAAACAAGGAATACTTTGGTGCTGCTGCTGATGTGTGGTCCGCTGGTATCGTCTTTTACTGTATCAGTCTGGGTGGTCTTGCATGGCACAAGGCAAAAAAGACAGACAGCGCCTATTGTGGATACATCCGTGCCTTTGAGAAGAATGAAACATTTGAACTGTTTCGTCCGTTATCGAATCACCAGAAACGTATCTTGCGCAGAATGCTCGATCCTAACCCTCAGACTCGCATTACAGCCAGTGAATTGCTTGCAGATCCTTATTTAGAATCCATTGCTGTTTGTCATGATTCAATTGATGCCCATGGTCAAGTTCACAAGCATACTGATGGAGTTCAGCCTATCTGCACCATATCAAGAAAAAAGTAGTTTATGTCTGAAACTCTTTACATTTAGACTTTTTAGCATTCTTTCACTCACTATACCACTTGCTAATTTCATTCTCTCACTCCCCCTCCTATGTATTATATGCAAATCATTCCCCCCTCATGTATTGACTCTATAAGCATTTTCTCCCTCTTTCTTATGTAATAAATTTTTACCCAATCTCTTCTTCACACATGCAATCCATAAACAAATAGTCCACAAAGTGGCAGAACGTTACTCAATGTGTGCGCATTGAAATGTCATTAAACCAGTTTTTGCCTCAACGTTATAAATAGCCTCTACTGCGGCTAGAAATGTTTATATTGTATAATATTGGACCTCTGCCCCCGCCACATTATTAGATGTAACCTGATGATTGTGCCTCCCTCTCGCTCTCCTCTTGAAATTTGTCATTCATATGCTGAGTGATTTATATTCTTGCCGTTCCAAAATCTCGAAAACTCTATTCTGCAGTCTTGGCAAATAGATTCCTGGTTTACATCATAAAGAGTCAATACCGAGGCTAAAGCGTGGATGATGTTATTGTACATCATGTCAATATGGTAGAGACTCGGTTTTGAACTTGGCCCATCCCACATGCATTTTAAAATGCTGAGGTATTTTCTGCATCGGTTGAATAAAGATAAGAACGAGGTAATTTACATCCTTGAACCTTAATCAAGTGAAACCATCAAGTGTGGCTCTAATAAAGCACCTGTTCGTCATGGTACTACAAAATCCTCTTGAGATTCTTTAAATGCATAGATAACACAATATCGAGAGAAAGGTGAGATTAATGGATTTGGGGAATACCAAGAACTAGTATATTGACCGTTCCACATGACCCGATTTTGGTTTGAATAGCTCGATTTATGCCTGTCCCCTATGCAGAAAAGAATACCTGCCGAGTGATTCCATATGGTCGCGAGATAAACATTTGAGAAAGATGGCAACGTCGCCAGGGTCGTTTGATGTAAATCAGCCTACTCTACCTTAAATTGAAACGTTTACTACAATTGAACAAGGCAAGCTACAGTCATTTAGTTTTGACAGCTTGATTCATCGACATGCCAAGTAACTATCCATCGGTCACTTGATATAAGAAAGTTAATATGGCCATGGTGCCACGCTCCGAGTTTGATTCTGACGAAACCACATAAAGCCAAATCTTTTTAACTGAGTGTCCAATGAAGTCTATCATTGCTTGAGTGTCTTCATCGCAATAAGCCAAGCCAGTTGCCCTGATGTTCTTGCTGCTCAGCTTTTGGTATTGTTTTCCACCGAGAAATGTCTCTCCAATATCGACAAAGATGATGTTGAGCTGTTAAAGGCAAAGATATAACGGCAGAAACTTTGATTCCTTAGCTTTATGGTTATTGTCTCAAGAAGTAATTGCCGTGTCACCAAGCTTTTAGTGTCTGGATACTTCCTGACATATCCAACAGATATGTACAGTAGTATCTCGCTTTAAGAGACTTTGGTTTAAGAGAATTTCAATACAAGAGACACTTTTGAATGCACTGCAGTTTGGTTTGCTAAAAACCACTGCTTGAAGTCTCCTAATTCGAATTAAGAGCGTGTTCCTTTTGTTCGTATAATGCACTGTTTCGCTGGATGATCAACTACAGACCATCAGATCCGATGTTAATAAGCGCAATTTTCAGTGAGCAGCCTTCAAATGTATTCACCACTGTAAAATCAAGAGTTTAAATCGCTTACATCTCGCCAACGAAGCGCGATCTCGGTCTCAAAACAGGTGTAATCGTGTTCTACGACCTGACATTGGGCTATGAATCACTTTTCAGTGATTTTCTGGGGATCGAGTTGATGATCGATTTTTGGGAAATTTTGCCTTGTACTAGCAAGGGAAAAATTGATGATTTTGAATGATGGATGTTTTCGCCTCGAAAATGAAGTTTTCTACTAAGGTATTTCTATGCTCAAACGAACCGCAATGAAGCGTAGGAGCATGTAAAAGTGTCTTCAGATCAATTTACTACAGTGTTTGTAGACCTTTTCTCCGAAAACGTGTTTTGCATTTTTTGAAAGTTGCTCTCCACAGACTCAAGGGATCGCTTTGAAATTAACACCATTGGATTCCTCGCTCAATTTTACATGTATAGGACTAGAGAAATACCTGCTGTTCGAGTAGAAAAATCCTGTGTAATTGCCCCTGAAAGGT
>JAXQGS010000187.1:0-26081 GCA_037040325.1 Mucor sp. M7501 | reverse complement strand
TCTAATTGCTTTCGCTACGCTCAATCTCTGTCGGTGCAACCCTGTAAGTCCCAATTACATGCTGCTGCATTTTGAAACTTGACATTTGAGTGTACATGTTAAGGGTTTCTCCTCGTTATTGAGCACGTTTCTTGGGTTTAGACGATAGCTTCGGTGAGATGTTCTGCTATGGCTTTCTGAGCCGCATCGACAGGGATTGGCTATATATCTGAAGAACAATTACATAAAAAGGTTCTTATAATCAGATGTGCTGCATACACTTATTCACAACCTTATTCAAGCCCTGGGGGTTGCCAACTAAGGGTTGTATCATTTTAATAATGTCCTAAAATTCCATGTTTTGCGAGCATTGAGTAGACACATATGTATAATGCCTATACTTAGAACGGTAGAAATTGTACTTTTCCAAGCATACAGACCCGATCTCAGGCCCTTTACAGCTACATAGCTATTCAGTTTATGAGAATTCCGATATAAAAGACGCTTTCTTTTCCCTTTATGATACCAGTCTTTTAAATCGAATTATGGCTGTATAGACACATTGGAGACGTGTTTTCTCGTGTTAAAGGCCGTTATAAATATACAAACTACTAGAATCACACCAAACAATTGGTTGGAGCTAGCATTTACTAACTGGCACATATGCTCAACTTTTTTTTTTGTCCCTCAGAAACATGATCAAAAATCGATCAAAGACCATGAGCCACCCCTCATGGATTTTATCAAGAACTAAACAATCGCGTTTTGACCCCAACAATGAAGAGTTCTGCTATGACATATATTAAAGCAAAATGCTCCACTCGATCCAAAGTAATTTCTAAAATTTTGATTGTGAGACCTTTGTATATCAAATCTAAACATGGCACAAAACGGTATTTTGGCAGCGGCCGCTTGCTAGCAAAATCAATGCTTCCTCCCTTTTGACGTATTAATCACTACAATGTCCTCGAATCTATTGGTTTATCTTTGCATAATATAAATATGAACGCTGTATTATCATTGCTAGATCATCTAACCGCTCGAGAAAACAGGATTGGTAACACATAATCTCATCTTTGTCTCTACTACACGATAAATTAGCAATGCTACAAACAGTGACGTCGTTTAACACTTTCGGGAGGCTTTCATCAAAGTGACCCCTTTAACATACCAAGCAAACGAGGCAGCCAGCTCTTTGTCTACTAAGATTGGATAGCGAACAAGAGAGCGGCAAACAACTCAATCCAAACTTCTTTTCGACACCAAGGGAATTCAACGGGACTCCAACCTTTTTTTTTCCTGATACAACAGCGAGAAAGCAAAGAGGAGAAGAAAGCAGAATACTTTACACCCTCACATCTGTTTTTTTTTTCTTTTGTAATCAGACATCATTCATTCATTTGCATTAACAAGGATGGCTTCAGCAAACAGCAATTTGAAGAAATATGGTAACACTAAAGGTAATGTCAAGAAACAGCAGATGTAGACAGAATGCAGAAAGTTGATGACAATTCACGCACACAGTTGACCTTTTGAGTGAAGAGCAGCAAGATGTACTTCGAAACAAAGGCAGTAAAATAGAGAGGCTGCAATCTGGTAATGATATTGAAAACCACAACGAATGCGATGGATCTGTTTTGTTAAAAATCGCACAAATACAACAACTGCAACATGTACATTGTAGATATCACTCAGTTGTCGAAACCATTACTTCAGTCGGAAGGTTCTCTGAATTGGTCCAAGCATGTTACACCTGCTACGTTATCGATATTCCACGACGAAAAGAGCTGGAGCGGTATTCACACGATTGAGCCGAAAAAGAAGGCCAATGTCAAGGAATTTAAGGATTCATACGGCATGAGCTGGCATCAAGTGAGGGACGCTATGCATCTGGAGTCTGAAAGTAGGTATTTGCTGAAACAGCTTGAATTCATGCTTGCTCAGCCTGTCATTTTGTATAGCTGAGAGCGTCTCAGAAAGCGGATCTCCAGTGACGACCCGCTTGGATGTAAAGGACATGGACATATTTGGTGCGATGCCCTTGGAGGAGGAATTTGTGGTTGTGAAATGCAAAAACTGCCAACGGCCTATACTGCCTAGCAAATTCAAAGAGCATTCGGGTAAGTAGACGATGGATTTGCTGGACGAACAAAAAAGGAGATATTGATCGGAATATGGTAATTATTATCTAATATAGAATCATGTATTGGAGCGACCTTTACAGATGACGACGAAGAGGAAGAGCCAGATACCAGGAAGAAATTGATAAAGAACATGAAGAAGAAGGCAGCTACTCTGGAAGGTAGGAAGAGATGTCTGCGTCAGGGATTTGGAAGCAAGTGAATACTTATCAGATCAAGCAATGCAGATGAGTTGAATACCCCTTCCACAACTGCGAAAAGACCACCTACAGTGCTTGCAGAAAAGCCTGACAAGAAAAAGATGAAAAAGGAAAAGCAAAAGAAGACCACAAAACAAAAAGGTAGATCCTTCAGAATGACCAGATGATTTGCATCGACATATTTATGCAATTTTGATAGCACCATTGGATTTAGATAAGCAGTGTGGCGTCATTCAGGGACAAAACAACTTGCCATGCACTCGGTCGCTTACATGCAAAAGTCATTCAATGGGTGCCAAACGAGCAGTTGAAGGAAGATCACAGAAATACGATGTACTCTTGCAAGCATATCAGAAAAAGTCTATTGGGCGACCTAATGGTAAGGAACATGGAGCTAAAAATAAGGGTATGTGCACCTGTAACCTTTGTCTCAATCAATGCCAACTTTTTTTCCGCCAGCTCCTACATCCAGCATTGCTGCATCTACTGGTATCAACGGCAATGGGACTATATCTGGAGGAAAATCTATAAAGAATCTCAAGAGGTTACAAGGCCAACAGATACCGCCATCTGTAAATGGTAATAATGGCTCGAATAGTAGTGGCATCAAATCGAATCTGGCATCAACTCAGCTGAATGAGGAACCATTCGTTGACTCGGATGAAGAGGTAGAAAATGTGATGCAGGCTCTCAAGCTCAGCCGGCCGGCTCCATTGGCACAGAAGCCCTTCTTCTTTGTCAAACGCAGACGTCAGTGTTTTCGTTTACGAGATGTTTTATTGGATTCAATTACTCCCAAATCAGCAACTACAAATGACAGCCATCTCCCCACTTTACCAGTAGTAGATAACCGATATACAAACTACGCTAGACAGCAACAGCAGCAGCAGCAGCAGCAGCAATATCAATATCAGCAGCAGCAACAACAACAACAACAGCAACAGCAGATGTTCAATGGTATGGCCATAGACAACAACACTTTATACAGTGAAAATCCTAATAATATCAATTCATCATTCTCTGTGCGATAAAAAAATGTACATATAATCTCTTTTATACATAAAAAATCATACATCTCCTTTTCCATCTACTAAACTTGTGATACCCCGTATAATTGTCATTTGCAGGTACAATCTTTCAAATGAATTTAGGGCGGAGAGTGATAATTTTGAAAGATATGAGTCGATTTGCATACATGAATCATTCAACATCTACATGGTAATTAGCATTAGTAACAACTCCCAGAACTGGGTAAAGACATGTCCATCGTTCTGTGGGTAAATCAACACAATATTTATATGTGTGTGTGTATGTAAGTGTGTGTGCTGTTACGCAGGTTATGAAAGATTATAACAACATGTGATTTACTGCTCAAAATCCATTCTTTCAACGCTGATTTCTTGTCTTACAACAGCGTTGGCTTACTGTCCAAAATTTGTAATAGACTCTCTTCCAATTAAGCATTGCGTATAACAATCGATTGCTAGCATTCTCTTGATGTTTGTTGTATTCAAAAAATTGTCACATTAGATATCGATCATCAAGATAACCAAAATAAAAATATAGCTTGCATTTATATTGAACATCTTACATTTCTTCTTTCTTCTTCTTCTTTCCTTTCTTCTTTTCGCTCTCAAAGTTCTTTACTAATACAAACTATTCTCCATCATCATCATTTTATTTATTCTATTTATTTACTTACTATTTATTTTAACGCACATAAATTTATCATGACAAATTCACCATCTCCTCCTCCTTCATTCAGGTAACCAGTTGTTTCATTTAAAAAGTAATCATTTTTGATGTGATTCCAATGTAACTTTGCCTTTCTCTAAATGCATGCGAATCTATAGCTATCAGAATATGGAGTACAATAATAAAGCAAAGAAGGATAGAATCAGTAACGAACGCCTTGTTTTACCGCCAATCTCATCTATAAATGCAGGCTTTGCAAGCAGATCTTGGCCACCGCCATCTACGCTCTCTCCTTCCGCTTTAAGCACAACTAGTAGCAACATCACAATGCAGGAGATCAGCAGCAGCAACAGCAACAGTATCAACTTATCACCTATACATCATCATCAACCATCAAACCAAGAGCCCTGGAGTCCAATCCCTAATTTAAGCGAGAATACTCAAAATCACACAAATAGATTAGATTATTTTACATCAGCATCACCATCATCATCGAGCCATACGTTGCCTGCTATAGATCAGCAGCAACAACATCAACACCATTACCATTATCGCCAAAACTCGCTACCTCAGATATCTACTTTAAATAGAGATGTTCAGCAACAGCAACATCATCAGCATTTATACAGCCAAGGCAGCACCAGTAATGCAGCTATTGAGCTGGTATTGACGCCCTCGTCTTTATCAACTCCTTCCATCCGCAGCATTGAAAGAGACATTGAGCAAGTAAGTCCATTCAAACGGATTTAATTTGTATTTAGAGGTAAATATTTACATTCGGTATTTACTGAAATCCACAGGTAATCCAGCATTGCAACAGTTTAGCAACAAACATGACAGAGAGAAAGCATTCCATCGTAGAGAATGATCAGTATTTCACAAATCCTGCAACAATGCGTCCTTGGTTGGATGACATGATTGGCAAAGCAAATGAAGTTTTGAATGCATTACTTCGATTGAGAAAACATCAATTAGCTGCAGAACATGCAAAACTGCATAGAGTCCCTGATCATCTTGCGCAGAATAGCCTAGATGGGCAATATCAGGTATAAAAAAAAAACAAAATGTATATCTTTACCATCTGTTCAGAATGACTCATTCTTTTAAAAATATCTCCATTGGGTTATACTAAATCTATCATTTTTGTGCGTGCTCTTTTTTTTTCTCAAACTGAAATATACAGGAATCTGAAGGGTTTTCTACGCTAAAAAATGCATCCACCAATGTGCTATCTCTCAGCAATGCTGGTAGACTTAGAAAAAGAGGGGTAAGAATCTGACGTACACGATAATCTACCTGTATTTAAAGTTTTTGATGTTATAGAAACGACCCGTGTTTCAAGGAAGATGTCATTCATGTAATATATCCGAAACGCCGGAATGGAGAAGGGGACCTGATGGGGCCCGCACATTGTGCAATGCATGTGGTCTGCGTAAGTACTATTTGTTTATACAGAGAAGAAAACGCCATTAAATATAAAATACATGTAGACTATGCAAAATTAGCCAAAAAGAAAAATGCAGACAAGCAATTGCAAGACGATGTGAAAAAGGAAACTTTAGAAGGCGATAGGGATGACACGAGTATGAAGTGATTTGTCAAAAACAGGACATCTATCCTCGGTTGGGTCACACTCAAAAAGAATCGCTACCAGTAGAGTAGTTATCAGAGATAATGATTTCCATTTATGTTAATCCATTGACTAAATCTAATAAATCAACCACACAAGCCTGCCCCACTTTCCCCACTAAACTCATTTGTCACTCATCATTTAAGTTTTTCATTTTTCATTTAAATTTTGTGGTAAAAAAAAAAAAAAAGAGACATTTGAGTCAGATCGATTAATAAAACACGCTGATAATAAGGTGTGATATGTTTGACTCCAGCGTGCATCGTCATATCTCCCAGGAAATACCGAAGCATCTCTAGGGAGGGTGATCGTTTGCTGAGCCGGGAAAGATCATCATACATTCCTGTCAGGAAAGATTTGTCTAAAGAAACAGAAGTATTTGAAATTTTTTCCACCTATTTATGCTTTTTTTCTCTGTCGCGGAACAACAAATGCAAAGGACTGTTTTACTCTTGATCTTTGTTTCACCATCGAGTAGAAGAGTCACTAGAAATTTCTTGTAGAGCCAAGCCATAAGTTTCGGATTTGCAGTCTGCTGGTGAACAATGCTCTAATGAGTGCATAGCAAACACTTTTCGCAATGAACTACTCTTTGTAGACTTGCAATGTGAGTAACGCGAATTGCACTTTATTTACATCATTGCAATCATAGATATTCTAAAGGAACAGTATTACTAGCAGTAGAAAAATGGGGTAGTCAATCGGAAATAATGAGAAATACTTTCTCGTTTATAGCGAACAACTGTATGATGGACTTGAGAAGCTCATACATGCCTAATTGTATGATGAAGTGTGGATAGCGTGCCTCAGGCACGAAATGTCGGATTGTAAACTATATGCAGTACCTGCATTTTTTTTCACGCTCCGTTTTGACAGGTCTTATTTCATTGGTGCAAATTTTGACAGTGTGATTTGGGGAAGCCTTTAATAAATACATTTCTCTATGCTGATTCTTTAGTCGTAATGAAAATAAAGATGCTATCGAAAACGCTTGGATGCAGTTTTTAGTACTTTTGTTTATTGTACTGTGTAAATGCAAACTGGCAAAATTTGTGTTCGAAACTCGCACAGGCCTTATCAAGAATACCACAGACAGTAAAATGCATCAGGAATACATAAAGCTTTTATGGTTTTGTAGAGAAAACAAGTAAAGAGGAAAATCAGACCATACAGTGTAGTTAAAAGCACGCAATCAGATTTGATTTATCATGTTGATTAGCAATACGCGTATTGTGATCCTCATGCTCGTACCAAGAAAAAACTTTATGCAAAGCATTTGCCAATATTGTATTTTTACCGACGCTGTGTATCTCATCGTTGATCTTGTGCTTCATCATGTTGCCGAGGTTTGGAGATATTGCTAAGCATTGATCCGTTTTCCGTCATTGGAACCATACTAGTGTATTTAATTATGCATCTACCTAATTAATAGTGAATACAAAAACACAAATGCTGTCATTCCGATGGGCTTTTTTAATTCATTGCTCTTTCCTATTGATCATGAAGTAGCAAGAAAGACTGGACTTGGCTGTTTTGATCACAAGCCTTCTTTTTAGCCCCAATTTTTTTTTATAAATTAATCGAAAATTAAATCTTGTAACACCAAACAATATTCTTCCTTGGCTACCGCCTTTGTATATCACATTCATTAGTAAATATGGCTGAACGTATTCCTTTTTTTTTTCTGATACCTTGCCAAATAACTATATCATTGTAGTAGAACAGGGGCCATGTCTGAATTAATATAACTCGAGTATATTTGATTATATTCAAATACGTTCAATACAAACAGAAACTATGCCATCACGATGCACAGTTTCTTGTCAATGCACGCCAGACATTAGATCTTGGCTAAATGGTCTTTGCGTGATCAAGAAATCTCTTGAAGACACATGTTACTCAAATTTAATATGGAATATCACATATCTGATTTTAGATTACGCAGTAAAATGTGTTGCTCTAGACGAGCCATCAGCTTGCCCTACTCCATTATCATCATCATGTAAAGCAACGTAGGCTAGACATCATCTTTGCTACTCATGTGATGAATACTAACGAAAACAAAAATGCTTCTAAATTGCAGCTGTACGCCTTCTTTTATTTACTCTCCAATGCAAGACTGAAAACCACATCTTGAACCGAGAATTCTCAGCATATATGGATGTCTTGGAAGATGAGCTTCTGTCCCACAAAAGGCTAAATGATTTATTTATAATCGGTAAACTAAATTCAGCAACGACAATTGAAATAGATTTCGACACACGGATCAAATGACGGGCCTTCCCCAAACACTCAGGGCACGCATGAGAACCAATAAAGTTATTGAAATAAGCGCCAAATCTTGTTTATTTAATTGCTTATGTAACTAAATAAGGTACATGATGCACTGTACATAACAACAAACATACATGTAAGTGATTCAACCATCAATTTACCCGCTCTTTTTTTTCTCAGTGCTTTTGATGGCGCTTTTAAGCTACGGTTGCCGTTCCCTTGACAGCAATCTTTCCCTCATGATCTAATACCCACAAGTCGTAGTCGTTGGCACTAGTCTGTTTGCCCATAACAGTAATGGGATCATTAACAATCAGCGGATTTAAGCATCGATAATTGAAATTGGTGATGGCCTCTTTGTTGGATAAATGCTGGCCTAGATAATTCACCATCAAAGTAAAAGACAATGGACCATGCGTAAGACAACCTGTCATTATGTGAGATGCAGCTTGATTTTGATGCCTGTTTATTAATTACCTTTCTGATGCTCCACAGTTGTTGAATAAATGTGATCATAATGAATTAAATGAGAGTTGAAAGTTAATGCGGAAAACCTAAATAGAGTAATTGGAGTTGGTTTCAAGTTGATAATGAAATCAGGAGACGCAGTTGGTGGAGGAGTAGGCGATATATGCGTTATGGGCTGGTGCGATTGTTGTTGTTGTTGCGGTTGTTGATCGATAACATCTGTAAAGGTTTAATTATATTGCTTTTGATGCCATCATGATAGTATATATACCTTTGTCTTGCTGCTTGACATATACCCAACACCTGGACTCTGTAGTTGACCAGCCTTGCTCATTGTGTATTTCCTTATCCACCCAAATAAAGATAGAATCCCCACGTCTTCCTCCTTGACGCATCTGAACATCACGAATTGAAGATTGCATTGTTACATTTTGGCCTACTTTCAAAGGGTTGTCTTTGTTCCAGCTTAGTTCACCACCTGCCCACATGCGATGTACGTACGGATAAGGAGGACTCCAATCCGTCTCATAACCGTCAGAGGAAAGTTCTGATTCAGGCACACGGGGAGGAAAATAAGCTAGATGCCATGCTGGTGGTAAGATGGCCCCCTTTGTAGGCAATTTATTGTATGCATATTTAGGGTGGTTTAATGTATTGGCCATCAGATTGAATTGCGATGCTGAAAGGACATCCTTCTCGAGCAATTTCTTTTTAAGAATGTCCTGTTTCCATTTACTGACAGTGCTGTAGAAGCGCATGGATCTTTTTTATTGATAAAAGTGGAATAAAAAGAACTAAAATTAATGAACATACTCAATAATGACGAGATGGAACGAGGGGAGCTAAGTTTTCCCTTTCAGATGTTTAATCATCATAATACACTGAGTGATGATGCGGTTTCCGTCAAAGCGGATGATCGCAAAAAAGCAAGAACGAATTGTTGTCAATTAATAATAATGTACGACCATCCTATTAAGAAGGAAAGAACATTCATTTGTTTCACATTGTTTTTAGAGTTTGGGTATATGTTTTGCTTAAAAGCCCAAATGATAAAAAAACATTTACCATATCAAAATAAATTAATAAAGCGTTATTTTGTGATACAAACATGAAAATAGTTTTCTAACATTTCATTCTTTCCGGCACATCTATTTTATTATGCCTATCATTTGTACATTTAGGAGCCAAGAGGGAGTTATAAAAAGAGAAGAGAGAGAGTGTGAGGAGCGAGGTACCCATCATTTTAGAAGAAGAAAAAAAACAAATAATCAATTATCCCAAATGTACCTAAAAAAGGTGGCGTTTTCAAGAGTGCAGGCTAATAATAAACAAGGAGGGGCAAACATGGAAATTGGTTTAATTAGCACAAGTATCTCCAATTGGCTCACTAATTAATAGTCGTATTTTTCCGTTTAAAACCGAATCTCTATATATATAGCATCACAAATTAGCATTTCCTCTACTTTTCTTTCCTTCTTCTTTTCCTGTCTTTTTTCTCTACATATTTCAAATGAACAAAAGATTATCTCTATCAATCACTCCTACTTGCTCAACCTCGAGTGGATTAGCTAATCGCAGAAGAAACAACAAGAATCTATCATTGTGTCTTTCACCCGAATCAACATCTCAATTGCTCAATGTACCTCAATTCCAGCAGCCAAAGCAACAAAAAGACGATGTCAATGCTTATCCATTAGGCCCTGCAAAGATCATGCCTTTTCTTTATCTGGGATCAGAGAAGAACGCCTTGGATATGGACCATTTGAAGCAATTGAATGTTCAAGCCATCTTGAATGTGGCAGCAGAAGTCAACAATCCATACGAATACATGTTCCAATCCATGGACGATCTGCTTTCTTCCTCAATCGTACCTTCTCCTTCACTTTCAAAAGCATCTTCTGTCAGCAGCACTGCTTCCAGTATCCAAACCTTTGTTGATTCGCCATTACCACTACCACAGCAACCCAATGTCGCCTATCAAAAATTACCATGGCAACACAATCAGGATAATTTGGCAGTTGAATTGTCAAAAGCAATCGATATCATTGATCGTGCTCGCAATGCTGGTCAAACTATCCTTGTACATTGTCAATGTGGTGTAGCTCGCTCCGCAACTGTCATCATTGCCTACATCATGAAGACTTACAACATGCCAATGCAAGATGCCTACGACCATGTCAAACATTTGGCTCCTCCCATCAGCCCAAATCTTGGTTTATTGTTTCAATTAAGAGAATTCGAGCAAAAGATTCGTCCTGCAGCCGCAACAGCACCAGAGCAAGAAGTCCCCCCTACTCCAACAGTAGCTTCAACACCTCAGGTACAACAACCACAGCCACAACCGGTTACTGTTGCCATCGGACGTAACCACAGCTACAGCGGTCGCCCAAAAAGCTGGATCAGCTCAACTCATTCTGCTATTACTGCTTCTCCATCCGAATTGACATCCAAACCCAAAAAGAACACATTCTTGATTCGCGCCAGCTCGCTTTGTTTAACAGGTGCTTGGAAACGTAAACTAAAGTCAAAGCCAACACCAAAGAACGACACTCAGCAAGATCAACAGCAACAGCAAGGAGAAGATGATGGCTGGTGGAAAGCAAGAAAAGTCTCTGTTGATACCACCGCAAGTGTTTGCTGTTAAATTACATATTTATTACTATTCCCCCCCTCCCTTCATTCATTGATGATATTCTTTAATTTATTCCCCCCCTTTCCATTTCATTTTCTCCTTTCTTTTGTGTACATAACATAACCATACCTTCTTTAATCTTATATATACACACTCTCCTTTACAGTTTATATTTCTTGTCGCATTTCTTACCATCTAACAAAAAAAGAATCTCCTCCCTTCCCTCATTATTTATAATAGGAGGTATATACGCACGCTCGGCTGTATAGATTACAATGTACCTCTTCTTTATCCTCCTCTCTTTACTATTCTATCTGTAGCATAATAAAACGAATGGTAGTAAAATGATCAAACACTATCCAAATTTGGAAAATTATAATTTATTGGAAATCGTTCATACGATAGAAATTGTGTCTCTTTTGTCTGCGGTATCTGCGATATAGCCAAATACCAAGACATGCAGCTACAATCACAAACATGATTGTGCCTACAGAGATGCCTGCAGTCTCTCCTGTGGATAGCTTCTTTGTGTACTGGCCTCCACTTAGAGAACTGCCGCCAATGGTACATGCAGATTGCGCAAATGCTGTGCTGGCCATGTCGCCGCAACCGCCGTAAATCTCAGATGTAATAGCACGGCTAGTTGTTGTTTCATTTTTGAAAGGAGTTATCCAGACAGGAAATTGGATAATGTCAGAACTGGCTGTAATTGCAAAATCAGGATAAAAGAGCTTTATCAAATCCAATAGCGCAAGATCGGGACGAGCAGCTGATCTCTGGAACCAATCTGTTCTCACAGCAGTGAGCAAAAGACACATGTAAAAGCGTAGAGTGGGCCCTTACCTGACTGATTGTTGCTTACAAGACCGTTGATTGAATACACTTGATTGTTGACGATGGCATTGACTGACTGAATGTTATTTCCGCCAGTAAAGTACATGGAATCAGCTCCAATCCAAGTTTTGTAATCCACATCCAGAGCGCTAGAATCGATAATGAAATCAGCTCCACGAAGCGCATTAGCCAAAGGCACTAAATCAGGTGCGTGGTTGGTTTTGAATGTATCTCCCTGAGCAACATTGGTGGATACAAGTCGACCACCTGCATCTTGACTGAGCTGAGCATAATAGATGTCGCTTTGCACTGTAAATAAGCTAGCAGCGGGTTCAAATGTGGTCCAAGAGACAGCTTTTGGTTTCAGAGGAGATCCCAAGTTGCGCTTGTGGCAGTTGTAGTTGTCAGCAATTTTAGTGTAAATGGAGTATGATTTCAATTCCATATCAAAGAATGCGCCAATGTACATCAACCATGAAGCTTTCTAGTGTGCAAATCATTGAGCACAATGCCTCCTGTTCTCTTTGCAACTCTCGCAACTTACCTGAAGTGGGGCCAATCTATCGTCATTGCCTGAGAATGCCACGTATGAGGCACCAAATGAACTCGATGATGAAAAGACCAATTGAGGTGAGTTTGTGCTAGTGTCTGCACTTCCGTCCTTGATGCAGGGAGAGGTCATATTAGCTGTGCTCGTCTTGGTGACATTGTTCTGCAGACCGAGTAACTCGATGAAAGGTACAACGCCATATGAATCCTTGTCGATGCTGAAGCTTTGTACGGGAACTTGGATGACTGATTCAGTGGAACAGCCTTCAGGGACACCTTGATTCCCGCTGACCAAACAATATGTCTTTTTCAGTATGGTGTTTGTAACAATCTTGTAGTAGTTTCGATACTCGATTGTAAATCCGTTCAGAGTGGCTAAAGACTGGTGTATCAGGCATCATGTGTAGGTGAGTCAGCCTATAGAGCTTACCATTTGTAATTTCGGTTTTAAAGGGGTAATTGTCCTCATTCTTATTGAATGGAGCTGTTACATTGTTTGCCGATTGTTGTGAGAATACTGCTGAAATGAGTGAAGCAAAGGCAACCAGAGAGAATGCCTTCATTGTAGTTTATATGTTAAGGAAAGAAGAAGAAAGAGTGTATGATTTGAATAAATTGGATGAGAATAACTTGGTTATATATTTAGTCTTGAGGAAACACAAGTGGATTGTTTGTCTTGTCCAACGAGAAAATAATGTGCTTATTTCATGTAGCACCATGACATTGGATTATGGCTTTTTTCAGTCTTCTTGCCATGTAGCTAGCAAAGTATCTGATGGAAATAAAAGTCTATGCTATTATACGGACAATGTTACTTGGATGAAAGCAAGGATGGGCTCTTTATTCTCAAATAAATATTTACAATGTCCAGAATTTGATTGATAGAATCCAATGTATAAGCTGTTGTGCAACTAGACCTGTTCTTTGATTCTACCAATAACTTCTTGTTCACTATAGGCGCAATCGTCTTTGTCAACTTCCAGCTCGGTGATCAATGTTTTGAGGAACAATTGTTCGTATTTGGAATTTTCAAAAATGGTGGTGAGATTGACAGAGGGACATCGTAAGAAATTAGGCGCAAACACCATGGCTAGATTGACTACATTCATTAGGGTATGTTGGATCACTTGAGGGTCAGCGAAATCCTGTTTAAAAAAGAGCGATTTAGCATGCGTGTAGTCTAGAATCCACCAGCACGCTGATCTGTTTACCTGCAAGAATCGTATCATGTACAGTGCAATTCGTCGGTTGACATTGGGCAAGGAATTAATAATATCAATGGCTTTTTCTTTATCATGGGCATGTTTAATGCAGTCATCATAGAGATCAGTTGGTATCAAAGGCTCAGCGAGATCGCGCAACCAGTATTTCAAGAGAGAAGCAGGTACATTAGGATCTTCAATGCCAGTTGAGTCGTAATTACCATTCTCAATACGAATACGCTAAAGCATAGAAAGACCAAATGGAGACTTAATTAGATGGTTGTACAATAATAAAAGCGCAAGTAACCTTACCAATTCAGTAACAGCATCTGCATCTCCAGGTACACGAAAGATGCCTTCTGAGGTGGATCCATTCAAATCATGCACTGATTTTGTCAAGACCGTGACAATTTTGGGTATGTAGAGTGTAGTGTTCTCTTTTTGCAGATCCATAATGACATCCAGCGGTTCACCAAATACAGAAGGCTTAAATGGGGCTTCCTGTAGAGGAGATGCGTTAATTTCGACTATTTGCCAATTACACCACACTAAAACTACTTGCCTTGGCTCGTTCAATTTCAGCTGCAGATAGCACCTTTCCTCTTGCACCTCTACTACAGATACGAACTAACTTTGCAGAAACATACCGACTAAGGATATTTAATTGATTCTTGTGCTGGTCAAAGTGCTGCTGAACGAATCGGTGCAAATAGGTCTCCAAGTCTTTTGAAGGCGGAAAGGTGACACTGACAACGCACAGAATTTCCCAACCTTTTCTGATGCTATCACTATGACGGAAAATGTGAGTAACTTGCCAGCCTAAAACATCTAAATCGCTTACTCTTTGGGATTCTTGTTCAACTGCCTGCAGATTTGAACATAGATTTCGTCACGCATTTGTCCTTTTGTGATACCACAGCTCAGCAATGTTTGAAAGCTTTCAATGTAGTTGAATGTGCGAGGTCTTGGTCTGTCGCCCATCAGCATCTGCAGTATTTTGAAGCATTTCAGCGCATCTTTACTGAACAGTGTCTTGTTGCTGGTCAAAAGAGGCTGTTTGATCGAGTCTTTGGTCCAGCAGAGCAGCTCATTCATGGGCACAGTTCTTCTGAACAGACCTCTTTTGTGAGTGGCAAAATATTTGTGAGCGAATCCATCGATGGAGAATTGGTTGATTTCATGCTGCAAACTAAACGGTAAAGAACGTCTTTTGATGTGAATTTGGTTAAGAATTTTGGGGGATCATGATAGATACACGTCAATAAGTCTTACTTTGAGGTACCAGTCTGTTCCAGCAGATTGGGTTTCCTGATCTCTTCCTGCTGCTCTTCTTCCTTGATTGACTGATTCATGGGATGCATTGCAATAGCAGCATCTAAACAGCTGTTAGTATACATCTCTCGCTCACAGCTGGGCCACCACATACCTGGATTGTTTACAGGCGTGCTAAATCGGTTCTTCTTGCTAGTATTGTTGGATGCGGTAGTCGTCGAGGACGCAGTTGTTGTGTTGGTAGACATGTTGGATAAGCTAGGTTGGCGAAAACTAGAGAAAGCGGAGCCAATGGAAGCTCTTGATTTACTAGTAAAGCCCTTGGTATTATTGCTGGTAAAGCTGCGATTGCGACGAGGAGATCCAAGCTTCTTGTACAGTGAAAACACAGAGTTGCTGACCGTAGTCTCTTCCTTTGTTGTTGGCACAGAAGATGCTACGGCTGAAGGTGATATTTTCTGCTCTGTCGCAGCAATAATGTCAATGCCATCACTTTCAGAAGCTGAACGTTGGTGTAATCGCATTCTTGCGTTTGGCTCGAGGTCAAGTGATCTGCTGTGTCTTTTCTTCTCCATCAAGTCATCCTGAAGGGTCCCAGCCCCTTCACTTGCATTGGCAGATAGAACCAAAGACATATTGTTTGGTCTGATTAAAATATAAAAGTGTAAAAAAAAAAAGTGTGAGAGAGAAAGAAGAAGAGAGAGAGAGAGAAAGAGAAAAAGGGAAACTAATAAAAAAGGACGCTATAATGATTGGTTTCTTATTAAGCCTCAGTTGTTTATTTCCAAGATATTGCCAAATAGAAAATTTTGCGAGTCTCAAATCAAGGAGGTGCTACCATATGTTTGTGGCATTGGAGCAGGTCATTGCAGCAAATAGGCAATACGGCAATATCTTGTGCAAGACATCATAGCTATCCTTTCGTCAACAAGGGCACTAGATTGAAACGTAATTTAAGCGAATAAAGCGTTTCCCCGTGTAAGCATGATGGCTGAACTCATAGTGATTACATTGGGAAGGTAGTAGTGCTCTTGGACGTCGCACAAGCAGAGGCTGCTCTGACGAATATGGGAGTACCTTAAATGCTATCGGCCCACAATGGACCTTAGACAATGAGTTTTATCATTTTATCATGTATAAAAAGTATCAAGCTAATGAAGAAACAGACTAAAAGTGTGATTTCAGGCAATTTCGATCCACTGAGCGTGTGCAATTACTTGCTTTGTAGTATAAAAATTTCCTTTGCGGCCTTGCCATTTGTGCCTAGTTGATTACCTTGTGTTGCTTCCATAACAAGCTAATGGTATCGACAAAGCTATATAACATTTGACAGCAAATCATTTTCCTTTGTCTTTATTATTCCTTTAGCAATCATCCTCAACCATAGTATACCTTATCTGCTGAGTATATGCCATTTCAAGGGGCACATCTCGTACAAAAAAAAAGCCATTTTGTTTATATTTGAAAAGCAATGCCCCTCTCGCCCTTCTGCTCCGGTTGTATCAAAGAAGATGAAGCCAAGCATTTGAATTGGTTCATTATTGTGATACTCCATATATACTCCAAGTGATACAAAGCGTTTTTGAGTTGAACCAAATAAAACAGAGAGAGAGCTGGTACAGCCATTCATAGGCTAAGCTTTAACGTATTCATAAACGCTTTATACCATTTGGGTCAGGGATCGACTCATTTTAGGCATGCTTCATACAAAAGTTGATCCCATTTTAGAATAGATTTGCAATGCATCGTGAATCATCTAGATCTTGCATTTAGTGGGTAAATTTACGATGATGGGATACAAGCAAATCTTGTCGAGTCCCGTTCTCGGCAGAGAGTCTTCTCAACGCTTTACAGTACCTGCATAATCATGCAATGTGCTACCTTGCTTGAAGTATTATTGTAATGCTCCATTGTAAATCAAGCCACCATTTGATGGTTTTATTTGCGAAACAGGCAGACTGTTTAGCTAATTCAATTCTTTTATTATATGCTTCAGGTATATGTGTCAATGGAAGCAATTTATACAGGGACAGACAGTATACTTGCAATATCTAATACTTGTATTATTTGCAAAACACAGAACCAATGATTTTGGTGGTGGTGGTGGTGGTGGTACTAAAACCAACGCCTATCTCACATCTCGAAGACAATCCATATTCATTTAGGATATTATTAAAATGATTCAGCTCTTAGATGGCAGCCCCAGGGCTTGAACGAGGTCATATACTATATACTCTTTTGATTAGACTTCAATAATGGCGCGGTTATAAGGGTCTTTTTAAATCTTTACAAATTAATGTCAAATATGGCCAATCCTTGTCGATACGGCTCAAAAAGCCATAGCAGAACATCTCAGCGAAGCTGTCTCTGAGCCCAAGAAACATGCCCAATAACGAGACAAAAACCTTGACATTTACAGTCAAATGTCAGATTTCAAATTGCAACAGCATGCAATTGGAACCTATAGGGTGATGCTGGTCGACATTGAGCGTAGTGAAAGCAATTATAAGACGTCTATAGTGTCTTTTACTATACAAAAGATGGCTGTCAGGGCAAAAGACAGCTTTGGCTGGGATTGAAATTTAGAGGCTCGCTCCTCCACTAGTCCTCTGGATCACAAAAATGGACATCCCAAAACCTTTCAGAGGCAATTACACAAAATGTTACTACCCAAACAGCAGGTATTTCCCTAACCCTTTGCGTGTATAATTGAACGAGAAATCTAATAGTGTTAACTAGAAAGTGATCTCTTTAGTCTGTGGAGAGTAACTGTCGAAAAACGCAAAACACGTTTTGGGAGAAAAGGTCTACAAACACCATAGTAAATTGATCCAAAGACACTTTTATATGCTCCATTGCGTTTCTACGATTGTTTTGAGCATAGGAACACCTTAGTAGAAAACTTCATTTTTGAGGTGAAAACGTCCATCATTCAAAATCATCAAATTTTCCCTTGCTAGTACAGGGCAAAGTTTGCCAGAAATCGATCATCAACTCGACCCCCAGAAAATT
The DNA here is from genome assembly GCA_037040325.1 of Mucor sp. M7501. Lineage (NCBI taxonomy): Eukaryota > Fungi > Mucoromycota > Mucoromycetes > Mucorales > Mucoraceae > Mucor > Mucor sp. M7501. The sequence continues at coordinate 8,193 of JAXQGS010000187.1, read as the reverse complement.
GCTGAAAAGTGATCCATAGCCTAATGTCAGGTCGTAGAACGCGATGGCACCTGCTTTGAGGCCGAGATCACGCTTTGTTGACGAGATACAAGCGATTTAAAGTCTTGATTTTACTGTGGTAAATACATTTGAGGGCTACTCACTGAACATTGCGCTTAATAAATAACATTTGATTTGATGGTTTGTAGCTCATCATCTAGCAAAGCAGTACATTGTGCGGACACAAGGGGCACGCAAGAAGCTTGGATATAGTTTGACATTGCCTCAATTTTAGCTGTGTTGTACTATGCTTGCTCCTTTGACGCATGCCAGCAGAGGCGAGAGATTTTCTGATCAGAATTATGCGACTGCAATAAAGTTCAAGGCAGATATCAGGGCTCACAATTTAGCATTGAGATTCACTTCCAAGTATCGAATTAATACACTAATCTAAACCGATTGATTGACATTGTGTCATTTTGCGGATGGAACCGTGTATTTTACATTTAGGTCAGTACTGAAATAATTTAGCTGTTGGTTGGTAGTAGCACATGATTAAATACTGCATGATCCAGGATTTAACTAGTAGCTCAAGCCATTCCTTCACAAGTGTGTGTGTGTGTGTGTGTGTGTGTCCAATTGATTGAGTTTTTTATATAAAAAAAGAAAGAAATAGAGGGAATAAAATTACAAGAGAAAGAGCGGTTGCTGTGCTTGAGGTTGGAAGATAGAGAGAGAAAAAAGAGTATACAAATAAAACATGTGGTTGGAGGAGGGAAGAAAGGGAAACAGAGATATATAAAAATAGTAAACTATAAACTAACAGCACAGAGCTTCCCGCTCTCATCTATCAACTTTTTATCGTCCTGTTGCTGTTGTTGTTGCGAAGAGCCATCGCCATTGTTGGTATTTGAAGAAGATGACGGTGCGTTTGCTGCTGCTGCTGTTACAGCGGCGGTGGAGGAAGATGTCGCAGCAGTATCGTTATTGTCATCCAGCTTGACGAAATCGTTATTGTCCCAATCAAACCCGTCCAAACCCAAATCAATGCCTGAAGTAGTTGAATCGTACCAAGACGACTGCAAATCACCGCTTTCCACAAGCGCATCCTCTTCCTTGATGACAGACGTAGGTTTAGTGAGCAGACTCATGTCGGGTGTGCCAAATGTCTCGTCCTTGTAGCCTTCCTTCAGCGCAGAAGAATAGCCGCCATCATAGTGTTGTTGCTGTTGCGAGGGAGGCAGCGAGGAAGACGGCTGTTGTGGCGTGTGCTGCTGCTGCTGTTGTTGTGATGGATGTTGTTGCTGCTGCTGCTGCTGCTGCTGATGATGATGATGAGGCGATGCATACATGTCAGCAGGGTTTCTGTTGGGTTTAGCATTCATACCACCGTTGTTGGAGAAATACAGCGAAGACATGAGATCGTCTCCGTTACCACCACTGCCATTGGGCCCACCTCCCACCATGCCAGGATGCAGCGTCATGGATGGCTGCACCATCATTGCGTTGGTCTGTTGACTGTTGGGTGTGCCGGGTATTTGACCATCTTGTTGCTGCTGCTGTTGTTGTTGTTGTAGATGGAGCTGCTGTTGCTGTTGCTGCATTTGCATTTGACGCATTTGCTGCATATGTTGCTGTTGCTGCAAATGTTGCAACTGCTGCTGCTGTTGATGGTGCTGCTGTTGTTGCATATTAAACTGCTGCTGTTGTGGCGAATCCTCTTGCTTAATGTAGGTATTGTTCACTTGAGGAGACTGCGTGTGTGCCATGGAAACAGGTGTATTGGAAGCAGAAGAAGCTTGTTGCTGTTGCTGCTGCTGCTGCTGCTGCTGCTGCTGAGGGTGGTGATGAGGAGAAGCATCGGAAGCCTGATGACTCAATTGCTGTTTAGCAGCCTCAATATGGTCATTTAGCAGTGCCTGGATCTGCTGTTGTTGGTTGGGCATCAACGTCATCTTGTTTTGAGCAGCCTGTTGCAAGATCCAGTTGAATTGCAGTGCTTTGGGAGGCAGTAGATTGACAATTTGGGGTGGAATACCGTTGCTCACAGCCGCCATGTAGAATGCCTGTGATTGCGCTTGATGCTGACTGAGCGGCATACCTCCCTTGACTGGAATACCTCCATTGTAATTACCCATCATCATACCGTTTGGATTAAACGAGTTCATGTCCATGCCATTGTTGGGTTGTTGCTGCTGTTGCTGCTGCTGTTGAGGATGTTGACCCATGGCAGCATTGTTGTTAAAGACAGCAGGATTGGCAGGATGTGACAGATTGATATTGGTATTGTTCATCATGGCAGGACTGTTTGACGCAGAGATGGAGGTCACGTCAGGTGCTGGTGGAGGAGGTTGTTGTTGAGCGAGTGTAGATGAAGCGGGTGCAGAGGCAGGTGTGTTGTTGCCAGCTGTTGCAGATACAGGTGTGCTTTGTGAGGCAGCAGAAGTAGCAGCAGAAGTAGCAGCAGCACTGGCGGCAGCAGCGGCAGCATTTTGAGCTTTTTCCTTATCAGCTGCTTTTTGATTCTTTCGACTCAACGTGGGTGATTGCGATGCAGCAGACGATCTTGATCCACGTTGTTTCTTTGCAGGAGGTAATTTCAAATCAATGCTGCCACGTCGAATACCCATGGAAGGTGTTGTAGGTGTTGCAGCAGGTGTGGTGACAGCAGTTGAGTTGGCCATCACTGGTGTATTTTCATTTGAATTGGAAGGTACAATGGCAGCGGAAGAGGAAGCATCAGCTGCATTGGAAGTGTTTGTAGCAGTAGCAGCGGAAGAAGAGGGGTCTTGTGAGGATGGGTCTTGTTGCTGTTGTTGCTGCTGTTGCTGCTGCTGCTGTTGCTGCTGCTGTTGTTGCTGTTGCTGTTGCTGTGCTTGGTGTGCTTGAGCCTGTTGCTGAGCGAGAGCCTGTTGTTGCTGTTGACGGAGCATGGCAATGGCTTGTGCCTGAGATTGCTGACTCATGGATTGCGTTTGATTCATGACGCCTTGATGCATCAAAGCCGATTGAATGCCTTGTGGGTTCATCATTTGATTGTAATTCACAAGAGGACTTGCTTGCATACCCTGAGCCTGTTGCTGCTGCTGTTGCAACTGCTGCTGCTGCTGCTGCTGCATGTGCATAGGCAGTAGACCAAGGCCAATTTGCTGCTGCTGCTGTTGCTGAGGATTACCACCCGCCATGGCATTCATTTGCTGTTGCTGCTGCTGCTGTTGTCCGACAGCATTGCGCACCCAAGTAAAGTAGCCACTAAACTGCTCGCGCAATTTATGCAGATTCTCCAAACTGATGAAAAACTTGTTTTGCGGTAAGGCCACCAACTGGTCTTCAAACATGTACTTCATCAGTATCAGTCGACGCGTTGCTTCCACATTGCTCGTCATGGCTAAAAAGACAGGCAGCAAATTATCAATCTTGTCGTACATGGACTTCATCTGGCTGATTTGATCGCGAATCGCCATCTTGTCACTCTCGGATAAGTCTTCAATGACAGGGCCACGCACTAAGAAGAGAAGCGTTGAAAGAAGAGTTAACAACACATGTTCTCTGCTTTTGCCCGTACACACACACACCACCACGTTCACTTTACCTCTGCCTTGACGCACACTTTCATCCATTTGCTTGACAATCCCGGCAGCGCTGTTTCTCTGCTGCAATGTCAGTGGTTTCAACACACCGTTGGGCTGCATCTGCATTTGTTGCTGTGGCTGCTGCTGTTGTTGAGCCATCATGGGTCTTTGCAGACCTTGCTGCTGTGCGTGGATGTTTGCCTGTTGTTGTTGCTGTGATGCAAATTGGGGTGTCTGTTGCGGTGGAAGAGGAGGTCTTGGACCGTTCATGGTTTGTTGAGCTTGAGCCTGAGCCTGTTGTTGCTGCTGCTGTTGTTGCATGCGCTGCATCAACATTTCCTGGTTTACCATTTGCTGTGCTTGCTGGCTGGTTTGTTGAGACTGAGGTGGAGGTCTCATATTGGCAAACTGCTGCAGTTTTTGCTGTTGTTGTTGCTGTTGTAATTGTTGCTGCTGCTGCTGCTGCTGCTGCTGCTGAACAGACGCCAATGTAGCAGGAACCGAAACAGGTGTGCTTGAAGCAGATAATGCACTACCGGGATTTCCCATCGCATTGGGATAGTTTGCAGTAACAGCGTTTTGTTGCATTGGAGACCCAACAGCAGAATTAGCATCGGATGGTTGTGTAAAGGGCGGTTGCTGAGGTTGTTGTCCTGGTCTGAAATTGCCACCATTGCCCATGGGCCCATTACCAGAAGCATTGCCATTACCATTGTTACCCATAGCAGCCTTGTTCATTCCCATAGCCATCAATTGTTGCTGTGTCATACCACCGCCGCCCATACCAACATTACCACCAGGTTGTCCTTGAGGCAAGAAACCGTGTTGTTGGATTGGAGATGATTGAGATTGCTGTTGTTGTTGCAACAAGTGGTTTTGAATATGAGGAGATGATTGAGGTTGCTGTTGCTGTTGTTGCTGCTGCTGCTGCTGTTGCTGTTGTTGTTGCTGTTGAAGCGCCATTTGACGAGCAAAATACATTTGAAATTGCTGAGGAGAAATGTTAAGACCTGCTTGAGCAGCATTAGAAGCATTCATATTTTGTAGCAGATTCAGTGGTATTTGGTTGGGTTGCTGCTGCTGCGGTTGTTGTGATGGTTGCTGAGGTGGTCTTTGTTGCGCTTGTTGCATGGCTTGTGGGGCATTGGATACAGCCATGGCAGCAGCCGCAGCGGAGCGTTGGTAAGCGAGCATTTGCGCTTGTGCTTGCTGTTGCGCGGGAGACTGATTGGCTTGTTGAGGTGGCCTTCCTTGCTGTAACATGGCCTGTTGGTAATTTGCTTGTTGAGGACGCATCTGATTTTGACCCACTGCTTGCTGTTGTTGTTGCAGTTGTTGCTGCTGCTGCTGCTGGTTCAAATTCAAAGGCGATTGGAAATTATTACGTTGGCCCTGCTGCTGCTGCTGCTGTTGTTGTAACTGAGGCGACAATGCAACTTGACCATTCACATTACCCACCAAAGGAGACATGGGCTGTTGCTGTTGCTGCATCATACCATTCATGTTGTTTCCCATAGTCGAGCTCTGGTTGATCTGATCTTTGATGTGCTGAAACTTTTTAGCGTAAGCTAAAATGTATTGATTCTGTGAAAAATCATAAAATGTCAATACACATATACACACACACACACACGGTTTTTTTTTCTTACCTTGCTTGTACATCGTTGATAAAGACCTGCTTCAAAGTTACTCGCAACGTTGTATGTTTCAGTTTCTGATGTGGTGGGCGATAAATGTTTAAGAGCTAACGATCTAACAAATCGAGAACACATGAATACCTCATCTCAAGAGAGACATGGAAAAAACACGCGCGCGCGCGCATCAAACTGTACTTACAATTGACTCACAAAACGACTTCTATCAGGCATGGTCACCTCATTTCTCCAATTGGCATTGGGGATATCATTGGGATGGCCTAGATTGACTTGCTGTTGTTGTTGTTGTTGTTGCAGTTGTAGCGGCTGTTGCTGTTGCTGATGTTGTTGTTGCTGCTGCTGCTGCTGCTGTTGGGCCTGATGTTGCTGCTGTGGAGTTTGTGGTTGAGGTGGTGGCGGCTGACCGTTAGGCGTTTGTAGATTTGGATTCTGTTGATTCATTTTTGTTGTATATGGACTTTTATATATATATAAAAATGATTAAGGAGCAAAGGACAAGAGGTTAATTAATGTATATTTCAACATGCAAATTCTGTCCAACACACTTACATATTGCACACGCACGCACTCACGCTGGCAATCCTTCTCTAGCTGATAATTTAATCTCTTTTTTGTATATTGGGTGGTATCAGTCTTTCTCCCTCTCTCGCACTGGTGGTTGTATGGTTGTCGATGGGGATAGAGTCCTTTTTTTCGTTTTTTTTTCTGTTTATATACAATTTCCAATTTCTCTTTCTTTTTTTCTGATTTTAGATGGCTCCAAATGTGTATATAAATCTCTTTTTTTGTATAGTGATCTTTACGCGCGAAAATTCAAAATGACAACAACAAGGTCACAGTATTTAGGCAAATGTAAAAAAAAAAGCAGAAAAAAGAAAAAAAAAGAGTGTGTTAAAAAAAAAAGATGAAAGAGAACAAAAGGTTATATATAAAAAATATATATGTAAAAGAGAGAGAAAGTTAAGGGCAGAGAAGGAAGGAGAAAACAAGAAAAAAGGGAGGATTTCATTGGAAAAAAAAAATCTTTGCCTATACACGTGATTCATGGACCAATTCTTGTTTGAAAAACGATGCTTTGCCATGCTCATTGGGGCTTCATCTCATGCTTCAATTGAACCATCAAGAGGATGGGTCTACTTGTACTAGTATTCGTGTAGGTGGTTTGATTCATTTCCTTTTGCATTCTATTACAAAAGAGCAAGAAAATTTTTTCGAGATCGAATCCGTTGACGTATCACATGAGAGCTTTTGCCTGAATCAAAAAAAGTATCTGATGCCATTGTCAGGCTTTTGTATAGTGCATGAATAACCTCGTAACTGACCTCTTTTATATCATGTTCTGTCATGGTACATATTGATCTATGGTACAGTCGATCCATGATCCAAACTATATCATGGATTCCTTCCAAATGATTTACAACATTTGACGGACTTTTTCTTTCCCCTCCCCCCATTGCTGATCCACAGCCATCTAGTATATACAGAACGCATCCAATCGCCATGGCAACCCTAATGGAGCCTATATATTAGTATATAGCCCTGGATCTACAGAAAAGCACGGCAAGTACACACACCCACAGTTCCCTGGGCGACATTGTGTGTATATGGATGTTGTGTCTGCAGTTCTCCCAATCAACAGAATTGAAACTGGGAGTATTGGGATTTGATCGCCTATCAAATCAAGATGAAAAAAGTCAATTCTCATTATATGATACCTGGTATCATTGGCGAAAATTTTTAACATCAAGTGGATGTTTGAAACGTGTCCAGTTGTAAAATCTGATGGGATATACAGTATATACAACAGTTGGATGCAACTGGGATCAAGAGGATGATAAAGATATACTTGTCATGAACATTTTCAGTTGGTACATTCAGCTAGATTTGAGATGACTGACCAGGAAAAAAAAAAAAAAAGGTCCATGTAGTGTTACATGAGATGTCGATAAAAACAAACATGGATATACAACAGGGTAGATCAAGACATTGGAGGCTTGACAATATATAAGCGATTGAGTAAAAGAGATGCCACTTTTTCTTCTTTTTTTTAATCCACCACAAAGAGACATTCAAAGGGTCAAATGCTTCAACAGGTTTGTCATTTGGACTGGATCATGTTTGCAAGCTGATCACTGCGACCGCGCTCAGCTATTACAGAGTATGATTGTGTGTTTGTGTGTGCGTGTGCGTGTGCGTGCGTGTGATACCGTATATACTATACTATACACCATACATTTTTTATATATCCAAGATCAAAATGTCACGGCATGATTCCCCAAGTATGGCATAAAGTAAATATCACATTTGAAGTTGTCATACACACATGCAACCAGCATGATGTCAATGGGTGGTGCGTGCGTTTTCTTACGTAATTCAGGTATCATTGCTGTGTTGTTTTGTCTTTTTTATATTCTTTTGGGTGGTATATAATGGCACACTAATATGGCAGCAAGAAATGACGAGTGAATCTAATAAAGCAACGAGCGGTAGCCCATCCCCCCTGAACTATGGTAATAAAAAAAAAGTCGACCTTTGCTTTGCTACAATGATTTTTTTGACCTTTGTTCCAATGGAGGTGTGCAGCTTGCGCTTGCAGCGGGCTTACTCAACTAATGCAACGTTAAATCTTATGAAATGAATCAATTCTGTTTATCTGATAGTCGATATATGGCTTCTAATAGTGAGGGGAGGCTATGTCAGAGTCAGGCGAGAGACATCCTCCTTCTCGCTCATCCGTCAAATGACCCAATGTCTTTCAATTGATTCGATAACTGTTACAAAAACAGCTTTTTCGTCGATTTTGCGTATTGGACGCGCTTTTTGGGTAAATCCATGCAGATATCCTCTGTGGATTTCGCGTTTTTCAATGGACAAAGAGTTTAATCATGTACTGTTTCGCTAGATGATGAGCTACAGACCATCAAATCAAATGTTATTAAGCGCAATGTTCAGTGAGCAGCCCTCAAATGTATTTACCACTGTAAAAT
>JAXQGS010000186.1:0-25374 GCA_037040325.1 Mucor sp. M7501 | reverse complement strand
TTTGAGCATAGAAACACCTTAGTAGAAAACTTCATTTTCGAGGTGAAAACGTCCATCATTCAAAATCGTCAATTTTTCCCTTGCTAGTACAGGGCAAAATTTTCCAAAAATCGATCATCAATTCGATCCCCAAAAAAGTGCTGGAAAGTGATTCATAACCTAATGTCAGGTCGTAGAACACGATGGCACTTATTTTGAGGCCGAGATCACGCTTTGTTGGAGAGATACAAGCGATTTAAACTCTTGATTTTACAGTGGTAAATACATTTGAGAGCTGCTCACAGAACATTGAGCTTATAAACATCTGATCTGATGATCTATAGTTTATCATCTAGTAAAACAGTGCATTATTAAACACTTTGTCCATTGAAAAACGCAAAATTCCTAAAGGATTTCTGCACAGATTTACTCAAAAAGCGTGCCCAATACCCAAAATCAATGAAAAAGACTGTTTTTGTAGCAGGTATCGAATCAATTGACTGGCATTGTGTTATTTGACGGATGAGCGAAAAGGAGGATGTCTCTGGCCCGATTCTGACATAGCCTTCCTTTACTACTACAAACCACATATCGTCCAACAGATGAACAGAATTGATACATTTCGTAAGATTCAACATTGCATTATTTGGGCAAGCTCACTGTGTAGGCGCGAGCTGTGCACTCCCCTATTAGAACAAAGGCCGACTATTTCACCATAACTAGATCCTTTATTATTCATGCTTTTCGGCATCTGCCACCTTGGTCACTAGAATCCCATCCTTTAGCGATTCACCACCACCTAATACTGCGCTTTTCAGCTTTTCCACATCAAAAGCAGTTCTTTCAAACCAGGGCACACCACTCTTGAAGACGCCTTGCTGATGATCGCAATACAAGAACCCACGGTTGTACTTGAAGGTCAAGTAGAATTGTCCTGGTTCAGTGTTATTGTTGCCACAGACTAAGAGTGCATGTTTCTCTGGCGCAATGAATTCATGCAAAACCAGTGTTTCGCCATCTTCTTCCACGGTGATGAGCTTGTTGTCCTTGATGGAACCAATGGTGACAATATCGCCAAACTGAACAGGAGAGCCGTCTTGATAGTTCATGTTGTTTGAGTGTGAAGGATTGGAGATCAAAAGTGGAGTAGAATGCTCTATTTATGAGGAAAGAGATGTATAGACGAGTCCTGGTGAGTCATTTGATGTTGTACAATTCACGTCAACCGCATCCGCAGTTCATCTTCCAAAGCAGCCTGAGAAAAAGTGATTGGGAGCGAGTACCACTAGATAAGAGCGGCGTGTGAGATGGAGATGTTGGGGCTCAATAGCATCCATGCCATGTTGCGTAATTTCAAATGTTGGAAATGGCACGGATGTAAGGAGGTTCCATACCTAAAGCAATACTGCGAAGTGCGTCTGAATGTATGCTTCTCTGGTTACCTGTAGGCTCATCAAGGCAAACTAAACGCGCTTTATTCAGTTTTTGCTACTAATTCTTTTCATTTATATTTTGATAGTGAGTTTCAGGGGAACACGCGGCGAACCACTTATTCCCCCCAAACAAAAATTATGATCTCGAGACATCCGAAGATGTTCGCAGCAAGGCTAATCGTCGCAGTGCAATGACAATCGGCCTCACTGTACATCAGGGATTCTTGATACCCGATGCACGACCCAGGTAAGTATGAAGAACATAAGAATGCAAGTTTTGGACCCTTATTTATAGTTTTTTGAGCGCTTGTCCTAGTGATATTCTACTGTCACAGTAGTGTCTTGAGTCGTCTTTCATGGTCCTACTACTTGTGTCACTCTCTTTATCGTCGTCGTCGTCGTCCATGTAGTAAGCAGCTGGGTCACAGAAGTTGGAGTAGCACTGCCATCCAAAAGAGTGACATTTAATATATTCTGAACCTTTCATTGTTAAAAAAAGGTTGAATCTTGAAGACTACACATATTTGCAATACTTTAATCAGATCTCATTGTTATTTTTAAAAACAAAACATGTTTATTTACACAAAATGATGCGCGTTGGCACCATATAGTATACTCGAGTTAGATTGTCTCGCCCTTTTCCCCCGGTTGTGCTAAACGACCCAAAAACTCCTTTTTGACACGCTTCCACTGATGGTCTTTGTACACCAGTTCAGTTCCTAGACTCAAGTCGCCTTCATCTTGGTTGCCTCGCTTTTTGATCTTGTCATTCATCCAATACAGCCACAACAAGCTGCCTGGGTTACCCAGACTCTTTTCCTCTTGCTCTTCTTCTTGCGCCTTTTCCTCTAGTGTGGGAGCAATGTAGGTGAGATAAGGTTTGGCGTTGGACGGATCAGGATAAGTGGGTCTCTTTTGACTGTTGTTGTAGTGATAGGAGGAGGAGGAGGAGCGAGGATCGGCAGATGAGGATGCTGTATTATTGTTGTTGTTGTTGTTGGCGCCTCCATTTGGATTGGCGTGGTTTCCTCCTCGACGAGATTTGAAGTTGGGGTTATGTCTTGGGCCAGCATTAGCTGTTGGTGTGGATGATGGCGGCTGCTTTTCTGATTTGAACTCTGGTAGATAGCCGTGTGCAGCATCTTCTCGTTCTCTGAGAGACATGTTTTCATAGCGATTCACTTGACTCCATGCAGCATCCAAAGCTGATGTCGTTGCAGTTTCATCTGGCTTTACCTGCACCGAGGAACCATTATTGCCATTTTGAAAGTAAAAGCGTGTCTTGTCTTCAATAACCGTATGGATATAGCTGCACAACTTTTTAAAGTGTGTCAATATCAAATCAGGCACTAACATATCAAGAAGCTTACCTGCTGATGATTAGCGCTGTCTTTGGAGAATCTCTTCCCAATCAAGCAAAGCGCTACCAGAAGCTTCTTGGACATGAGCTTTGCATCCTCTTTTCTGAGCCCTTTGATAAACAGCTTTTGGCCAGACCCCTCCATGCCATTGACCAACTCGGTGACAATCATGACAATCAGTTCCTGCGTTGATTTCATATCCTTGGCGTAGATAATGTCCTTGAGGAGGACATCTTGCAGCTGCTCAAAGAGATCGTGTATCAGCCCAAAAGCGACGCCAAAGCCAGAGCCGACGGGAATACCATTCAACACGTCGATGGCTAAATCCTGAATCGGTCTCTTGTTGTCATAAAGTATGGGAAAACGATCTGTGCCCTCGCAATCACGGAAGCAAGTACGCCATCGAGTTGCTTTTTCAATGGAACGTGATGTACACAATCCCTTTTCTTTGGCGGTGGAATGCATTATAGGCAGGTGATGTGAAAATCTGGAAGCATCAAAAGTGACCGATTTGCAGAGATGGTTTCGAGCAGAGACTTCTAGATAGTCCTTGACATTCTCGTACACATTGGGCCGAATCAGCGTGTCGAGCAGCTCTGTTGTTTTGGGTATATTGCCAGTGGCGGTTTGTGGAGGATGGATGAAGCCTTCTACCTTGATGTTGGCCAGATGCATGGTGCTGGCTTCTGCCTCCTCAAACTGCTGCTGGAGCTGGCTGTTGAGACAGTGTAGAAATATGACACCTGTTTTACAGTGAGCTTACAATAGGCTGCTTGTGCAATGTTGCAAAAGTTACCTTGTTGGGCCATCAGAATATGCGTCCATGTCTTTGTATGGCTTTTCTCGGGTGTCACTAGATAGGAGATGCTGCCTGAATGGAATTATTGGTTGAATTTCCCATGGGCTTTGAGTGTGGAGACTGTACCTTTGGACGTCATGTCTAAATAGACTTCTGTTGCCATATCATGAAACTACTCTAAACGCATCAGTGAATGCAATCATAGGAGAGAGTGAGGCACATATACTTGCTCTAAGAGGCGATATACTATGCATGCATGTACACCATTCAGACTCTGTTTGTTCGTCAGCATACCTGTGAAACCGCAAACAACAAACATCACTTGCCTGCCAGTGCCTTCTTGCTTCGTTTGGAGTAGATGAGTTTGGTTTCTCTGTATTTCAGATAGGTTGGATCATGCAAAAGCAGATTCCTGAGAGGCTCTTGCTGGTTGATCAAATGATAGCCGTTTGCTTGGTAATACAAGGTTACAGTGTGTATTGATTGTGCCTGTTCTGAAGACTAGTATGGCATGTCTCAGCAGCGTATTCCAGACAGACACTTAACTCCACCTACCTTCATGGGGATGTTGGAGATATGCAGCACGTTAATGTTGTAATACAGCTGGGCCAAGTGACGCATTGCATGTTTCAAGTCGTCCTGTCCGTTTGGAATGTTGTAGACAGACATGGTGATTTGAGAAGAGATCTGCTTGGACAGGATTTTGGGCGGGATGCTGTATTCCGCTGATGCCACGCTGGGCAACAACCTCAATACGTCTACCTGAACATGGTCGAGGCTGGGATCCACATTGGCAACCGCTTGGTAGACCATGGCTCGCAAATCTCGCACGGGGTCGTTGGGATTGTTATAAAACCTGCCAGCAGGGTCAGCCAACGACTGCCACATCTACATGTATCTACTCACTCGAATGCTCGCTCTGTGGGTTGCTTGGCAACGGTAACCAGGATAATGCGACACCGCTTCAATGCAGTGGTGTGTTTGTCGTGCCCCAGAAAGGCGTTGATTGCAGCCTCGATGCTTGGTTGTATTCTATCATGTGTGTAAGTTTGTCGAGGTTGAGCATGTGGAAACTGTTGTTCCAAGGCTTGTATGCTTTGTCTTGTGGCATCATTTACCAAAATTGGAGTTGCTCCGGCTACCAGGACATTGACCTACACATGGCTCTGCTGCGTTAGCTGGACCAGACCCTATATATCTAGACTCGAGAGCACACGAACCAGGTACGGACGGGTGTACTGAATGTCCCATACAATGCGACAAAACTCGATGGAGCTCTGCACCATGCTTGCCCATAACGGGAAAAGAGGTATTTGGTCTAACAGAGCCATGTCAGCCATCTACGTGTTTACTTGCTTGTTTTCCGGCCTACTTACGTGTCGGATCTACCTGCTGCTGTGCTCTTGCGGTTGGATTGAATGCATGAGGATGCCCATCCAGTATGATGAACGTATGTGACATGGAGTTTGTGTGGTAAAAAAAAAGAGGGCGAGGGAAAGAAGCAGAACACAAGACCCCCCCAAGTGGGCGACATTTGAAGAGCAGACATCAAAAAAGCCTTTTGTCGCACAGCGTATTTGTATAGAAATGGAGTATAATAAGCCGGTGATACTCATGTTTAAGTAAAATAGACACGTTTCTCGTCTTTATAGACATCCATAGGGCTTTTGGCAAAAGGACAAAACTCTAATTTTGTAACCCGGAATCAGCTGCATTAGGCAAATACAACATGAATGTACACAGCACAACAAATCCCATCGGCGCCAATAGGCGGCTACATCCTGATGTTGCTCTCTCCTTGTCAAGGTATAAAAGGCCTTGTCTGCCAGTGCTCCTTTCCTCGCTTTCTTCTTCTTCTTCCTTAGTTTCTTCTTTTTAGTTTAAACATATATTCCAATGCTTGTCAAGGCCTTTGCTGATGATTTCGACCTCAAGTTCAGACCTCACCAGGTCGAAGGTCCTGCCTCTCCCAGAGACTACTTGGACTGGAACGCCCGCTTGAGAAAGTACCGTCTTGAACAGCAAAGCAAGGAGAAGGCAAGCGTTGCCTCTGCCCATCAGGTCTCTGAGCTTGAGTGGGTGCAAACTAGCTATGTCCAGCCACATGTTATGGCGAATGATTTGTTCTTGTTTGATCCCAAAACCAACAAATACACTGTGGATAAATATGTGCAAGGTTTGTATCCAGTGTGTAATGTACATATATATAAACGTGTTATTTACACAGCACTGCAGATGTAACTGAGCGTTTTGGTACCATCGATTCTATCGTCGTAAGTGGCTATTGTTGGTGTGTACACAAATGATCTCGCATGTTTATTTGTTTTCTGTGTATTAGATTTGGCCTAGTTTCCCCAATCTTGGCTGCGATAGCCGTAACTCTGAAGATTACTACAGATGTCTCCCTGGCGGCACGCTTGGTATTCGTTCTTTGGTAGATGAATTTCATGCCAGAAAAATTAAGGTTTTGTTTCCTGTCATTGGGTGGGACAACGGAACCGTAAGTATTAGTGTAAACGATGCATGTATCGACGCCCTCTTGCTCATCTATTGCCATGTCATTTTAGCGTGATCCTAAGGCTGCTTGGAGCTATATCATGCCCAGACTATTCAGTAAGTAATTGGCATGTTGCTGTAACGTATTTGACAGCGTACTCACATGTTGATTGTTGTGCAGAGGAATACAATATCGATGGCATGTCTGCTGAGGTCGCTTATTTCACCCAAGATTACTGGACGAACTCTCTCGCTATCGGACATCCTTTGGCTTTCCAATCTCAAGCTAGCAGCGAGAACAAGCTCGGAGATGCTCCCGAATTGGACGATACCTCTGTAAGGAATTTTGTGGTTTTATCAATGAGGAACCAATCGAGTAATAACCTTAATTTTAATTTTAGATCATGCAATGGAATACCATGGATATGGGTAGGTATTTTCAACACACAGAGACAGGACCTAGAGGCTAACATGGCAATTTTTTTCTCGTAATTATAGCTAAGTTTGACACCAACACGTAAGTTGATGTTTGATGATCCATCCACTCAATAGCATAGCACTCATACTTTTTGCCCAATAGCCGTGTTCCCACTGTTGCATTGAGAAAGTTCATTGAACCTCAACATATGACTCGTAGCTGCAACAAATGGTCTAGAAACAAGACTGCCATGATCCAACACTCCTTCTTCAATGGTAACTAGTTTAATACACTACATTGACATCTTATACTGACTCGTATGCTGCAGGTTTGGGTATTGAAATGTGGGAAAACATCTTTGGTACTTGGAATCAACTCACTCCTCGCGATGCTGAAGCCTTGCGCAGAACTACTAGCATTCTTCGATGCTTTGGTCCCGACTTTTTCGCCTCTTCTGAATGGGAGCCTCACTGCCCCTGTGTTCGTTGGGAGACAGTTTTCTCTAGCAAGTTCCCTAGTCGTACAGTAGAAGATCAAGTTATCTGGACCTTTGTCAACCGTGGCCCTGCTAATGTCACCGGTCATCAAATCGTCGTCAACTATCACATTGGCATCCAATTCTACGATGTCTGGCACGGTACCGAGATCCAACCCACCGATATCTGTGATGGCCTTGCCACAATTAGCTTTGACATTGAACCCTATGGCTACGGCTGTATCTTTGCTACCAACGATGTATCTCCCTTGCCCAAGAACTTTGAGTCTCTCATCAAGACATTGCATCATCGCTCCAGAACCCCCTTGTATCAAATTCCCATCTGCAGTTCAGTCTTGTGGCAAGAGTTGGATGAGGTTGTTGTCAGCAAGTACACGAATGAAAATGTGTGTGGCATGGTCCGCATCGAAGGTGGTTCCTACGACTTTAAGGTCAAGGGTCTCAGTGCTCATCCTCATGGTAAAGCCGATTATCCTGGTATCGATGTCAAGTATCCTTGGGAGTTCCAGCCCTCAAGACACCACAACACCAAGCATATGCATATCAAGACCTTCTACATGGACGCTTACCCTGTGACAGAAAGCCAATTCAAAAAGTTCTTGGATGAAAGTGGTTATAAGCCTGCTGATCCTACCAACTTTTTGAAGCACTGGTGTGGTGGTTGCTATCCTGCCTATCGTGCCAACAAGCCTGTCACTCATGTCTCGGTTGAAGATGCCAGAGCCTATGCTAAATGGGCTGGTAAGCGTCTTCCTCACGAATGGGAATGGCAATACGTTGCTCAAGGTGGCCATGAATATCGCACTTATCCTTGGGGTAATGAATGGGATGAGTCCAAGGTGCCCGAGGTCTACAGCGGTCGTGAAAGATTGTACCCTGATCATCCTCCTGCTGATGTCGATGCCTTCCCTGCTGGTCGCTCTTGTATGGGTGTCTATGATCTCGTTGGCAATGTATGGCAATGGACTGATGTATACCGTGATGATCATACCAGAGCAGCTATTATCCGTGGTGGCTCTTACTATCAAGCAAAGAATGGCCAACATTACTTCCCTCAAGCCTATCGCAATGACCAACATGGTAAATACTTGTTGATGTCTCCTTCTGTTGACAGATGTGCTACTATTGGTTTCCGTTGTGTCAAGGATACCGAAGAAAGTGCTTCATACCTTGGTAACTGCTCTTTTGAGGCTGATGATTGCTTTTAAATTCGTCTTTTAAACTATCAGTCGTCAAATACTTATTATGAACAAATCTCATCCTTTTATGCAATACCCTCTTCAAGCATTCAGTAGTATAAGTCTTTTTATTTTTTTATATTTATCTTTTTTTTTATGATAATAAAATGATACAGTTTCATTGTTTAATCCTTTGTCTATTTTCCTATCAATTATGAGCCTCAACAACATCGATTGGATTCATGGGTGTACTTGTCCATATAAAGTGAAAATATCATCTCGTGCCTACTAATGCTGCTTTAAAGCGCTTTCGACGGCGCATCTAACAGTTCTAAATACATATGTTTAGAACAAGCTTATCGAGCAATACAGTATAAAATGTAATTTCTGACGAAAATGTTGAAATGTTACATATAAAGGTCTCATAACTAAGGTTTTTCAAGTTGCGTTGGATCGAAGGAAACACTTATACCTTAGTAGAAGTCTTACCTTTTTAATAGCGTAACAGAGAGCCATGTGAATACAAATGTAGTGCGCAGTGTAGTAATGTATAATAGAGGAGGAACAGTGAGTAATTGTGAATGGAATGAAATGATGATTTGATATTTAGCCCTGAATCACACAATGTGATTTGGAGTGGCAAGCAAGTTCTTCGCAGGCCGATACTTCCTATAGATTTGTTCAAGGAACTGAACAGGGAAGTTCCGTGAATCGCGATACAATTGATTGATCGTGCATTTAAACAAATGTTGTTTGATGCAATCGACACGGTAAGTTGAAACAAAAAATGCCGTGAGCAACACGACTAATAATTGAAGTGAAAGCAGAATAGCAAAGAAGATTGGCTTGCAAGAATCAAGGCATTTAGAAACTGCAACTGCGAAGCTGGTTTAACTGCCAGAGAGATTTGATGGCTTCCATCTTGAGTATGTAAGAAATAGCAGCTTCTGTAGCTCAAATCTTTACAAAGGTGCGTCAAAAACCTTGCCATCTTCTGAAAGCTGCCTAAGATACTATGTGATCGATCCGTTGCTCCAGGCATGCAACAAGTACTTAACGACGCGACAATTCAACTAAAAGACCAAAAAATCACAGACAAGCATCTCAAGTACAACGCAGACGGCACGTTTCTGCTCGACAAAATCTCAACAGAGATGTTGCTGTCTGAGGTATCTTCAGCATTTGCTGAAAACGACAGGGGCAAAACCTCATTCGACCATTACAAAGCTATGTTTGGCCTTCTAATGATGCTGAAGACGATAGCTAGAAAGTACAAGTACGCTAGCTTCAATACTTTTATAAAAGAATTGAAGGTTCATTTATCTACACCCACAGGAAATAAAATTGACAAACTCATATATACCAATCCAAACTACCTGTGTGAGCAAATTTTTTATATATAGATTTGAAATGTTGGCTTATTCTCTGATCAAAGGGAGGGAGAGAGAAAAAGACATCAAATGACGTTATTTGCAATAGGAGATGTATAAATTTTTTTATTATAATTGTGTATGTACAACATGAGACAAGAAAAGAACGTGGCGGCAATCTATATCATTAAAGGAATAAAGGTTTTACATAGAAAAAAGAAAAAAAGAAAAGGAAGGTATTATGCGCATAAGTATACAGCAATGCCATATTACTAGAAAAAGGAGAAGAGTGATGAAATTTACATAGGTTGTTTCTTTTTGGTGGTTAAATTAGTGGATGAGGAATCAGATCTTTTACGTTTCCATTCGAGTACGACATGATGATGTTGGGTAACAGGTTCACAACAATCATCTTGTCCTACCACGATTTTGAATCTACCCTTTTGAATCACGCCAGGTACTGTCATATTATTACTGTTCTCCACACTGGAGGAGCAAGAGCGAAGTCTTGATATAAATAGGGTATCGTTGTTGTTGTTATTGGTGTTTGTTTTCGTTGTGCTGGCTGTGGTATTTGTATTGGTTTTCACCAATTTGTTGTTGTTGTTGGTGCTGTTGTCGTTACACTGCCAGAAATCGGAGTCCCAGATCTGGTGGCAACTCTTACTTGAAAGCGCTGTACGTGTAGAAACAGATGTCATTTGAGTCGTCATAGGGTCATCAACAATAGAGAGATAATGTTGCTGTGCTGGTGCAGTTGCCGCTGTTACAGACAGATAGTCAACCATTTCATCATCTCCTTCAGCAACATCCACTTCATCATCATCACATTTGATTTTGATACCCGCCATCTTTGCAAACTCTTTAGCTGTGAGGTCCTCGCATTTGATGTGGTTGTGGTGAGGAGGGCTGATGTTCTTGCTGTGGCAAAGAACTTTTTCGGTGGCTGCTGCAACTGTTGTAGGCGAGCATTGATATTTTCTTTTATGACTATATTTTGAAGATAATAGAGCAATTCCTTTTTTCCATTTACTAGTAAAATTTGAGTTGATGGTCGTCGTCTTGACCTTGCTACTAGCAGAATTGGTGGAAGGAGGACTATAATAAATTGCAACCAAGGTCATTGAAATTATCGCTATTACTGTTGATGTTGTTTTTGATTTGATTTATAGTGGGTTGATTCATAAATTAATTATTAGAGGTTGCTTAAAAGTGGATGTAGTATTAGATTTCTTGGCTTATGTTGGAGTATTAAATGTTGGGTAAAACGAAAGAAGGAGAAGAGAAGAAGGATAGTGGATCTCATCAAAAAGAGAGCAGATTCGGGCGTTCAATAGCGCTCTTTGCTGCAAAATGTATCTTGCTATACTATTGTAAATTGCAATTCCAAAGGCAAAATAACCTCAAATGAATGCATTTCATATACAGAAATAGACTTTTCTTGTGCCTCATTGAATAAAATAGCTCAAATGACCCGAGCTTACCCGGTTTCGATACATTTGTGTCACTGCACAAGAGAATGCTTCTTGTGCAACTGGGCAATATGCGATCAGTTGAGCTCATCGTCTCTCTCTGCGTGTGCCATCACAATTTCAACGTCATCTTTTTTTCTAGATTTTCTTGTCAGTGTTGTGCATCTAGCAAATCCTGCTCTCCATTCCCTATTGCCGGCCTTAAACATTTTACCTGCATTTTATCTTTTTTTCATCTTGTAAATATAAAATACTACCTTCTCTCTGCATATATAATTCTATCTGCTGAATGACCGAAACTGCAACAATCAATAAATCCACGGACAAGCCGAAAAGCCCATACAGCGTCTATGAGCGTAAGTAATATATCCATCACATCTTGAATCCATGGCTCTAATTTTGGTAGGTATATACAATAGATGAAAAAGTTTTGCCTCTGGTATTGCCTGTGCACAAGGAGCTTGAGCAAGTCGACTTTCAAGTGAGCCATTGGAAGATTGAAGACTGGACAGCTCTAGAAAGCCGCACCCATGGACCCATCTTTGAAGCAGCAGGCTATCAATGGTAAGTTTCGTATGCATAAATCTGTAGATGGTAGCTAAACACTCACCTTGTGTTCTCAAAAAAGGCGTGTGTTGTTGTTTCCAAAGGGAAACAGCCAGCATGAGATGGCCTCAATTTACTTGGAAGTGGTGATGGATACCAAAAAGGAAGGATACGACAAGGATTGGTCTGTTTGTGGTCAGTTTGCCGTTGTTATCTCTAATCCTGATGACCCAAAACACTTTTTCACCAACCGTAAGTGTTGCCTTGCTACATGACTAATCAAACAGCAAACATTCACCCGTGAAAATCGTAGATGCGCATCATCGCTTTTGTGGAGAGGAAATCGACTGGGGATTCACTCGTTTTCACGACATCAAGGCACTGACCAGCGGGAAGGAGCCATACATCAACGCCAACCACCAGACAGTGATATCGATATTCTTGCGAGTAGTAAAAGACGAAACTGGAGTATTATGGCATAATCTGATAAAGTAAGGCTTCGGGGTAGATAGGAAGAACGAGAGAAAAAAGAAACCCTAACAATTCTGCGCAGTTATGATTCTCGCAAAGAAACGGGCTATGTTGGCATCAGAAACCAAGGCGCAACATGCTATATGAACTCGCTAATACAGTCATTGTATTTCACAAATATATTCAGAAGAGCCGTATACAAAATACCAACAGAGAAGGAAGATCCAACAAACAGTGTCGCATTAGCATTACAACGTTGCTTTTACAACTTGCAATTCTCTGATGAATCAGTTGGGACAACAGAATTAACGAAATCATTTGGTTGGGACTCACTAGACGCTTTCATGCAGCATGATGTACAAGAATTCAGTCGAGTGTTGCAGGATAATCTAGAGCTGAAGATGAAGGTAAATGCGATTATCATGTAGTTGTTGCTATTGTCTAAACATGGCGTATCCAGGGCACTATTGTGGATGGTGCTGTGACAAACATATTCATGGGCAAAATGAAGAGCTATATCAAGTGTATCAATGTAGACTATGAATCGTCACGCATAGAGGATTTCTATGGTAAGTTATCACTAGTATCCTGGTAGTGATTGTGTTGCCAACAGACGAAATACATAGATATCCAGCTGAATGTCAAAGGTTGCAAGAATTTAAATGATTCATTCAAGAAATATGTGGATACGGAGACAATGGACGGAGAGAATAAATACATGGCAGAGGGCCATGGATTGCAAGATGCGTGCAAAGGTGTCTCCTTTGAGAGCCTTCCTCCCGTATTGCATCTACAATTGAAACGATTCGAATATGACATGCAACGAGATACAATGGTCAAGGTGAGATATTCTAAAAAGGATTTCTTTGGCACATGCTAACGAGCATGCACAGATCAACGATCATCATGTATTTCCAGATCAAATCAATTTAGATGAATTCTGTTCTACACCGAGTGCAAATCCGAAGGATCGCAATTATGTGCTTCATGGGTAACTATGACCGATACTTTTGTATAGACGGAAACACTAACCACAAGATTTAAAGCGTCCTGGTGCATAGTGGAGATATTGATGGAGGCCATTATTTCGCTCTATTGAAACCTGAAAAAGATGGCAAATGGTAAGAGTTGCATAAATCCATTCTTACAATGTAACACTAACATTACAATAAGGTTTCGGTTCGATGATGACCGTGTAACTCCAGTCACATTACGAGAAGTCTTTGAAGACAACTATGGTGATGATCCATTACGAGAAGCCAGCAAGAATGATGATGATCCCAAGTTCCTGACAGAGGATCAAATCAGATGCACCAACGCGAGGTCACTAAAGAGGTTCACCAATGCTTATATGCTTGTTTACTTTCAACAAACCAAATTAGACGAAATACTATCACCCATTGCGAATGATGAGATACCAAAGCACCTGAATCGCTCCTTGAAGGACAATGCCAAAGCATTGAAGGATGATGTGCTGAATAATTTGATATCTTCTCAGCAGCCACAGCAAACGAAATCTGGATCCCCGCCTAAACAAAACCACATCAGATTAAAAAAAGCAGAGAAGGCTGTAGAGAAAAAGTGTCAAATCATGTAGTTTTTCCCCTTTGATGATGTATTGATCACAACTAATAAATATGCCCTTTTTTTTAAATTATGCAACATGAGTTGATGTAATCGACATTTGGCTCAATTGGAGATAGCCAGTACTCTTTATTGGGTCTAAATGTGCCTATTACAGAACCTCCTCACTTAATCCTGAGGCTCAGATGTTTGCGAAGAAACAAAGCCATCGTCTTCATCGCTTTGCGATACCATCGACAATTGAGAAGAAAGTATATCATCAGGTTGATCGTCGTCATCGTCCTCTCCTCCTTCCTCTGTTTGGGAAAACATTGGGAATGTAATGTATTCATTCGATTGTTGCTCTTCAGTGTGCTCTTCTTGCTGCTGCTGCTGCTGCTGCTGCTGCTGAGGTTCAGCTGTCTTCTTTTCGTCCGGCATGTTCTTGTCCTTCTTGGCCTTATGGTATACAATGCTACCATACTCTTCACTCTCCTTCATGATGCGTTTCGCCTCTTCCAAATCAATCTTGCCATCACGGTCTTGTTGGATCAGTCGAAGGCCAGCTTCAGGGACCAGAATTTGTTGAATAAATTCTACAGGTGTCAGTGGTTTGACATTGCTGATGCTGACGAGAGATGGCCTCAAGAATATTGGAAATAATGCTTGCATGATTGCGTCTGCGCCCTTGACACCATAATAACCAGGCTAAACGTAGATGTTGGCAAAACATTCGGCTCTTATCAGATGAATGTACCTACCTTGAAGTTTCCAAAGACAGCCATCATCTCTTTAGCACTTCTTGCCTTCATACCCAGCTTTTTAAAACGGTCGTAAGCGTCATCCAAGTATGTACTGGGTGTCTTGCGATCAACAATACTCAACAGTTCGTCTTGAAACGTAGCAATTCTGTCTGGAATGGCTTCGAAATCAATGCGCTCGGGATATCCCTTCTCTTTAGCCAATGGCTTGAACTCCAATTCAATCCGGTGTGTTCTACAGATCAGTTGTCGATCATTCTTTGACAACCCAATGTCTTTTAAAACAAAAGGCATGACAAACATGTTGTTTCGTTTACACTCAATGACCTCTAATTCATAGGCTTCACGTTGCTCTTTTTCGTATTGGGCCTGATTTTTTTCCAGCTTCTTGATCAAATTGCCAAGTTTAGTAGGATAAGGTGGAGAGATGGACTCACCGCAATACGGGCAATCAAAGCCTGTATGTTTCATGATTAATACCAAGCGCAAGACCACTTTCCCCACATGCATACATACCCTTTTTTTCTGGTAATTTGCCTTCTTTCACTTCCTGAAGAGTAGCCTCTGATACGGTTTCCTTCTTTTCTTGAGGCTTCGCTCTCTTCTTGGGCAAAACTAACTTGTTTCCACGAGCACTTTTGGCGCTGAATGACTCCTTTTTGACAGGGGACACATCCTTCTTGTCGCTTGGTTTTAACTTTTTGGCATCGGGTCCCCGTGGTGTAGTTTTAGCAGGTCTCTTTGTTGAACTGTCCATATTACTGTTTATATTGTGTAGAATTCGTGTCGAAGGAGCAAAGAGCATTTAGTTGCTTCTGGAAATGCCTTAATTTGTGTAGCACAGCAGTCATATGTCGTGTTTTGGATAGTGTTATTATGACATGTTTGGTTCTTAAAATAGGCCTTATTAATCAGCACTACTTGGAATACGAGTAGGATGGTATAGCAAGGGATATCACAAGCACCTTGTCAGGCTCCTCATCATAATACACCTGTTGGCAAATTTGAGCAACATGGTAGCTTGTGGTGGTGGTGGGCCTATTTTTCATACTCCGAGTAAAGGCTTCCACCATGTGTTCTCCCAGACGACATTTTGGACATCCGTTGGACACTTTTTGATATTGCCCCACAAATCAAATATTAAACACGCTTGGTCCCTTTAAGCTTCTCAGTACTTTGCTTGATGCTGCATCGAATGATGCTATTTTTTTATCAACTTTTATTCCAAACTCTCACGCAATATGAAGAAAACTGTATTTACGATTTGGGTGCAAAAGTCAATTTCTTCAATAGTAAACTTGCAAACAAACAGTGGCATATACAGCACTGAATGTATACAAGTATTTTGAGCATAAAAAACCGTGTTCAAAAATCTCGATTTTGAGGTGAAAAATCGCATCATCTGAAATTTAAGATTTTGGACGTGTAGTTGCAAGGCAAAGATGGCCAGAAATCGATTCAAAATTTTGACAAAAAAAATATAGGAAAACATGATGGGATAATAAAGTGCAATGCGAGAAACAGTTTGGCACCCTTTTCAGCGGTGAGAAACGCTTAGAAATCTTGTAATCAAGGGTTCAAAATAGCACATTTGAGGTGAATTTGAGCCATTTGCAGCTGAATAAAGCAACTGCTCAAGAGGTTTTGTGATTCATAATATACACTTTGTTTCTTCAATACCTATGTGCCATAGAACACGGGCTAAATGAGCTCACAATCCGGAAAAAAGGTGGAGATTTGATCTGGTCAAAAGTGTGAAATGCCTACAAAATGAGCTAAAGTGGTTAGTAATAGAGCGATTTTTGTAGATGGAGATCTACACAGTGGTATTTCGCACAACTCGAAACTAACGGAATCACTTCTGGAGATGGTTGGTGTAAGCACAGCAAGCGGTCATTGCTAGATGCGCATCTGAGTGACAACAACCAGTGCACATGCGTTGGTGTAGCACTGCATTGGCGACAAATACTAGCTGTCATGAATTACCACAGATGACAAGCGACAATGGTTCCTTACACAAGGATCCAGTAGAATTAACCACTCGCCTTCTGAATGATTTATGGAGACTACAGCCAAAGCATTGGTTGATGGGATCAAGTAATTGTCAAACGGACAGTTGTATGTGACGTTAAATATAAATAGCTAACTAATGAATAAGTTTTTTTCTTTTTCTTTTTTCTACAATTCTGAAGTTTGCTTTAACGCGTTTCTATTTCTTTACAACATGAGTTACGATAACAGAAGTGACAACAGAGGATACAGATCTCGCCATGAAGGTATGTTTTAAATGCATCCATTGACATGGCATGTCAGATTGACATGCTTGATTCCGTTGTACATAGGCGGCGGAAACCGTCATAGAGGCGGTGGAGGTGGAGGTGGACCCAACCGTTATAGAGGTAATGACAGTGATTGTAAGGCGTTTCAGTGTCTATATACTGATTCTGTTTATCATGCCATGTAGATAACAGAAGAAACAATTACAACAATAACAACAACAACACCTATCAACGTCGTCCCTATGATCGTCCTCCTCCTCCTGAGAGCAAGGATGATGAGATGGAAGACATTGAAATCCGTTTGAAAGGTTTAATCATCAAGATTGGCGACAAGGTGATTATGCAGATGACATTACGGGGATCAATGCGATATACTGAGACAGAGATACAATAGATCACACCTGATTTGCAAGTCAATTTAACAAAGATGAAGAACATTTTGGACAATGATTATTCCAAATATCCCACCACTGTTCAAGACACGTTGAAAGCATGGTAAAACTACACACTCTGGGCCCACTTTCCAACATGAACGCTCACATGTATCCTTTTAGTGTCACTGAACTTCCAGCCAAAGCACCCGTGTACGGCGCATTGATCGGCCTCCTTAACGCATCCAACCACGAAGTCGCTGGAAAATTGATGGAGGAATTCAACAAGACATTGGAGCAAACGATCGCAGAGGCCAATTGGTTTAAACTGAAGCAGTTCTTGAGATTTTATGCTGAACTCGTCAACGCCAACGTGATTTTGCCCACAACTTTCTGCAATCTGCTCAACGACTTATTAGCAGTGATGGATCAACCCAACCAACTGCGTCAACGTTTGGATTGTGTCGTCTATATTATCTTGGCAACTATTCCTTGGTGTGGAAAGGAATTGAGCGAACGATGCCCTGCCGAATTGGATCAGGTTTTCAAAAAGATTGAAATCTACATGCAGCGAAGAGGAGATGTGCCTGTATTGGCTATATTGAAGCAGTACAATGGCATTCAATATGATGCTGCAAAGGAAGATGTAAGCTTGGTACACAGAAAGGGACAAGATGGAGCATACGACTAATTTTGCTGTACATGTAGCTTTTGGCACACATCTGGACACTTGTTCAAGATCTTCAAGGCAGATCATGGGATGTAAGTTTTGCGATGGGATGTTCAAATGAGGCAGCCGACTTATCATACAACCTAGTTGCCCTTCTTCCCCAAGCCATACAGATGGTTCGATAAAGAGTTCACTGCAGCACTTCAGCACGACGTGCCTAGAATCACCGTACCCAGTCACACTTCCAGCATGAGTTACATTGGCCCCGTATCCACAATGAAGCTGTTGGTGGATGAGCAAGGAAACTCACTGCCTAATATTCCCAACCACCAAAGCATCGAGTACTTTGTTTTGCAAGAAATCATCTCTGACACCATGAACTTGTTTGAAGTGAATCGCAAAGACTGCGCTCGTTATTTGTTGAGTATCTCTACCAGCTTTGATCCCAGCTTTTTCAAAGCATCACCAGCTGCTCCTGTCGCTGCCTCAGACGACAAGTCCGAGGCTGTCAAAGCAGAGCCCATGGACGAAGACACTGATTCTGGAAAGTGGAATTTATCCGACTTGCTGGTGGAGGTAATTGGAATTCGTGCTGTGTTGGATGTATGCTAAAATCATGCTGTGTATGTAGGCCATCTTCTCGCAGATGCTTCGTCTCCCTCTCCCTCCTGTTCGCCAAGTATTCTACTCGTGTGTGTTTATTGAGCTCTGCAGAGCAGAAAGCGGCACTTTCCCCATGGCTTTGGGCAGAGGCATCAAGACATTGTTTGACCGTTTAGCGTACATGGATGTCGAATGTATTGCTCGTCTTTGGAGCTGGTTCTCTCACCATCTGAGTAACTTTGGCTTCCAATGGGACTGGAAAGCCTGGTCCTCTGTCCTGACTCTGGACCCTAACCATCCTCAAGCTTGCTTTATCCGCGAGACACTCGAAAAGGAGATTCGCCTCAGTTATTATGAACGTGTCAAGTCTATCATTCCTGAAGAGTTCCATGCGTTAGTACCTTCTGCAGCACCCGCACCCAACTTTGCTTATAAGGATATCAAGGACCCATTGCACGCCCAAGCCAAGGTGATCATTGAGAGTTTGCGTACCAAGAAGACGGCCGATGAAGTGCGCGCTCTTTTAGACAAATACAAGGAGGAAATCAGAGCCACCACAGGGGCTGATGAACAAGAGTTAAACCAACGCGTGCGTGAGATGTTTGTTCAATGTCTGTTGCTGGTGGGATCCAAGAGTTTCTCTCACATTTTGAACGTGGTTGAAAGATATCTGGACGTGCTGCGTTTTGTGAATGCGACACCTGAAGGCCGCCTCCACACAGTGCAAATTGTGGCATCCTTTTGGGAGCAAAACACACAATTCCTTGGCATTCTGTTGGATAAATTGCTGAATTACCGTGTGATCGATCCTGCCTCTGTCATTAACTGGATTTTCGAGCCAAATCAATTGCAATTTGTTGGAAGGTACACAGATTACAAAGCACAGACACATGTACAGGGGAAAAAACTAAAACAACTCATTTAGAGCATTCATTTGGGAGATCTTGAAAAACACTCTTAGCAAAGTCAACTCGCGTGTGGTACAAGTCAAGGCAAAGCTTGATAGCTTCCAGAGCCTCCATTCGGCCAATAAGCTTAAACGTGCTGAATCAGAGCACAATGAGTGTAAGTTGTATCCTGACACAAGAAAAAAAAAAAAGAAAAAAAGGGTTTAACCGATTGTATGTTTAGTGGCCGAAGCAGAGGAACAACAAGAACTTGACTCTTTACGGATTGTAGAAAACTCGCTTGCTTCTGTATCCAGAGAGCAAAAGGAGGTTTTTATGGCAGTCTATCAGAAATTCACGCAGGTGCTTCAAGAATTGATCAAGACACATGCTGAGACAGAGTCCAATTGGACGTATAGATGGGTATTCGGATGGTTCAGAGAGATGCTTCGTGTGGTAATACATTTATATACACCAATCGATTTGTACACGGACACTAACTGTTTTACGTTGTAGCATTATAAAGAGTGCGGTGGTTTTATGACAACCCTAGAAACACTCGTATTCACCTCTGACTTGGATCCTCGTATCAATGATGTGTTTGTTCAAGTCAAGGCCTTGAAGGAAGAGGATGAGTTGCTGATTTAGGTGGAATACATGTAGTATATTTGAAAATAAATAAAATGAATGCTTAATCAAAATATATTTTCCTTTCTTGTGCTATTAATTATGATCATGGACAGTTACACCATAGCACACGTTTCGCGGGTGAAAATATACTCGGCTTCAGGCACATTCCAATCAATTTGTTGCAAAGGATACACCTGCAAATGTCGCATCTCGATGCCATTTTGTATATAAAGTGCCAATACAAAGCACTCAGAATTAACATCTGTGTCAATCTCATTTTCTACTCTTATCATGGTCCAAGTTGCTCTTAACTCCCTCGTTACCGTTGTCGCTGCTGTTGGCATGGCCAATTGCCTTGCTATCAACAACAACAGCCACAAGCGTGCTGCTCCTCAAGGTAAAGCCTTTGATCACATTCTCCAAGTGTGGTTTGAGAATCAAGACTACTCTACCATTGCCAAGACTGCTGGTTTCACCGATCTGTTGAAGGAAGGCATCTTGCTGACCAACTTCAATGCTGTCACCCATCCCTCTGAACCCAACTACGTTGCTGCTGCTGGTGGTGACAACTTTGGTATCAACAATGATGACTATTACAACATCCCTGCCAATATCAGCTCCATCTTTGATCTCTTGGAGAACAAGGGCTTGACCTGGAAAGTATATCAAGAGAGTATTCCTTCTGTCGGATACACTGGATACAAGGCTGGTAACTATGTTCGCAAGCATAACCCTGCTGTCATTTTCGACTCTGTTGGGTTGAACGCTACTCGTTCTAAAAACATTGTTGGAGGTAAGTGCATATGCTTGTTTGGATAGTCAAGTAGTAGATTGATTATAACCGCTCTCCAGATGACCAATTCACAAAAGACATTGCTGCTGATAATCTCCCCAACTGGATGTTGTAAGTCTCTGTTGTACATGTGCAATCAAACTATTACATATTTATGCGATCGCTCTATTTGATAGTTACACTCCCAATATGTTGAATGATGGTCATGGTATGACAAGATGGCATTTTACGAGATCAAAACATTGTAATTAACACGTATGGCACGTAGATACATCTGCTTCTTATGCTGGTAAATGGCTTACTACATTTTACAAGAATACTTTGAGCAACAGCAATCTGCTGAGCAAGACTCTTATCTTGATCACCTTTGATGAGGTAACTATAACCATACACCATCATCTATGCTTTGTATGCTCGTACATATTGTGCTCACTCGATGCATTACAATCAATCACAGAATGCTAGCTCCTCAAAGAGAAACCAAGTTTGGTCTCTTCTTTTGGGTAACATCCCTGAAAAACTCAAGGGTACTACTGACTCGACTTTTTATACTCGTAAGTTTGAGCTACTATGAGTAGGATCCAACACTAACATTTCCATACAGATTTCTCCTCTCTCAGTACTGTTGAGGTAAGGCGATATATTTATCATTCATAATAGCATAGATGATTGACCTTTTCATTACAGCACAACTGGGATCTCGGAAACTTGGGTCGTCAAGATACCAACAAAAACCTTGCTAATGTCTATAGCTATGCTGCCAGTGCTTTGGGTTATACCAACGTTGACGTTACCAGCATTCCCAAAAGCAACACCGCTATCACTGGTTTATTGACTGGAAAGTCCTACAACCAAACCCACTAGTATTGTAGCTTATTTATTCCAATAAAAATCTAAATCATCAACATGCAATATCAATGTCAACTTTAAAGTCGTTGGTGATCATTGTACATGCCTCTGTATATTCTAAACCATTTGGTGCTGTATGAGTATCTGCCATACTTGTCAATTAAGGATTGAATCTACAAAAATGTGTATCAAGATAATTTTTGGAAGACTGCAGTAGTAGATGGCTGTTTCATAGTACAAATACAACTTGAAAACCTGCTTTCAGCCCTCTATAGCAAAGCATGTCTGTGTGACCTGTCATGAACATCACGATAAAATGGGGGTACTCAACTGCTTTGATATAAATGTATACCACCACTTGGTGCCTAACACCAGCTTTTTCTTCTTTTGTTTCTTATTCTGTACCTTCTCTAATTCAATAACCCATTCACACAGACTCAAGATGCCTGGATTAGAGATCATTTGCACGATTTGTCTAGCTGAGCTTGCTTTGTCGGATATGCCAATGCAGGTTCTGAATTGTGGTCATGTATTTCACAAGGACTGGTTAGTGTTGCCACAATGAAACAATTCATTCACTTACATGCGCACATAGCGTTGAAGCTTGGTTCAACACCTCTTTTCACAAATGTCCTGTTTGCAAGCAAATGTGCTCCAAGGAAGGCAAGCGACCTATTTATCTATCATCTCAACCAGCATTCGAATCAATGATCAGCGACTTGCGAATCGAGTTTACAGATGCAATGGAGAAAGCACACGAGGAGCTGAAGAAGTCAATGGAGGAGCGTATTCGTCTGCTGGAAGAATCATTGCTGGAGGAGATTCACCAGATCCACGATGACTTCAATCAAGAACGTTGTCAGGCTGAAAATGCCGAGAAAGATTGGCTCCACTCCTACACCAAACTTCAAACTGTTGTTGTGGTATTTGCAGGGTTCGTTTTATTCAAAACATGTATCGAGACTTCGTTTGGAGCATTGCTTTTCTTTTTTATACTCATGGAAGGGGCTCTTTTATCCACAGAAAGAGATTTGCAGAAACTAAAGGATGCCGTCAACAAAGTAAAATCACAAATGTGAGATGATAACAGTTGTCAAAACAGCAGATGAAGCAGTACAGACCATTTAAAGTTACTGCAATACCATTATGAATAGTATGATATAGTAATAAGCGTTTCCAAGGGCTTGAATAAAATTCAAATTTGGAATTGTACATTTCGAATGCTCATGCTGGATCATCTAAAGTATACGTTGATCTCAAAATAGTTGATTTGACAAGAATTGTGAGCGGTAATCTTAGTGTACATAGAGGCTCAGTTGACAGTTTGTGATAAGCCAAATTCAGGGTTGATGCATGCTACACATGTACCTTATTATCAAATGCACCACACCGCTATTCAACAAGATGACACTTGACGAATTACTGTTGATACAATCGCAAATCTCATTCGATGGGTATCATTGATTTCATCAGGACATGTTTGATTTCTCTGTGTCACGATCTACATCAAGCAAACGTCTCTTTTATCATAAGCTTACATATCACAAATCAAGATTATGAAGATTGCTGCTGTAGTCCTATCCGAAGTTACCCATTGAGTGAGCTTAATCATAGGAAAAAAATTCATGGTATTAGATTTTTTTGACAGACCGAAAAACCGTTTCTAAATCATCAAGGTCCACCAGTTAAAATTGCATATAAACAATGCCAACAATAAAAATCATACGATATATGAAACGAACACACAAGATATAAATTTATTTGACACATTGAA
This sequence comes from Mucor sp. M7501, assembly GCA_037040325.1. Classification (NCBI taxonomy): domain Eukaryota; kingdom Fungi; phylum Mucoromycota; class Mucoromycetes; order Mucorales; family Mucoraceae; genus Mucor; species Mucor sp. M7501. The sequence continues at coordinate 2,175 of JAXQGS010000186.1, read as the reverse complement.
ACTGTTTATTGTTCTTTCTTTTCCTCTGCCTCAAATCCACATATTCTTTCATCATGTCACCTTCTACCGCAGAGATCAGAGCTACCAGCAATAAGGAGGATCGCACCAATGTCAAGCGCATGAAGAAGGAGGACGAAATCCGCCAGTCCATCAAGGACAAGTTCTATCCCGGTCTCTTTGATCAAGCATCCCGCGAGGTTGTGCGTCAATCGGTCAAGGACTCCAAGCCTTATCCTCATTGCAAAATCTCTAAATTGATCAACGATGATCTCTTACGTCGTGTACACAAAGAAATCTACAGCAAGCTTAGTTTCACCACCAAGGAGACTGATATCTACAAGGTCAATCAAACAGGTGATCTTGCCAACATGGACGGCCTTAGTGACCAAGAGCGCGGTGAGCTTGCCTCTCTTTTCGAGCTTCGTAATGCTATTTACTCCAAGGAATTTAGAGAATACGTACAATATGTCACCGGCTGTGGTCCTCTCTCACCTACCAAGATGGACATGAGCGTCAACACGTATACTGAAGGCTGCCATCTCTTGAACCACGATGATGTGATTGGTACTCGTCGCATCTCATTTATCTTGTATATGCCTGGAGAACCTGATGATCATTGGGATCCTTCGTTTGGTGGTGCCTTGGAACTGTACCCTGTTGTTGAGCGTGATACTCCTGCCAATGAACCCACTGTGTCTGTCCCTCCTCAATGGAATCAATTTGCCATGTTCACTGTGTTGCCTGGCTATTCTTTCCACTCTGTTGAGGAAGTCGTTGTCGAAGGTAAGCCTCGTCTTAGTATTCAAGGCTGGTTCCATTTCCCTCAAGAAGGCGAGGTGGGTTACAAGAAGGATGCCGAAAAGAGCGAGTCTCTCTCCACTCTTCAACAACTTGAGGCTGCTGTGGATGTCAAGGAGAACTTTGAGCAGTACAAGACTGAATTGACCGAAGAAGCTACTTTGGGCCTGACTGAGGAAGACTTGACTGAACTTGCCACTTGGATGAACCCCGTCTATCTCAACACTGAATTCATTGCTCAAATCACAGACAAATTCTTGGACGAATCTGCTGTACAACTAAAGGAGATCTTGAATCAAGAGCTGTTTAGCAAAATCAAGGCTGCCACTTTCAAGTGTGATGAGATGGATAACTTTACCAAAGCAGTGATGCCTCCTCACGGCACTGGTGTGCGTGGCGATTGGGCTGTGCAAGGTTCTCCTGTATCCCAACGTTTCTTGAAGCTGAACGACCATGTCAAGTCTAATGAAGAAACTTCTGTCTTGTTTAGCCAATTGCGCTCACATTTCCAGAGCGAAGCATTCCGTCACTGGTTGGCTGTCTTGTCCCAATTGCTTCCTACAGGCTACAGAGGTATGGCTCGTCGCTTCCGTCCAGGACATGATTTCACTTTGGCTACTACCAATCTTCGCGGTCAGCCTGTGTTGGATGCAACCCTTTGTTTGGCTACTACTCCCAATGCCGAAGCAGCCGAGAAGTGGGCATCCTGCGAGTACGGCGGCTATGAATGTTACATGGCTGCACATGAAGGTGATGATGACCCCGCTACATATCGCTTCAATGATGACGATGGTGCTTTGTTGACTATGGCTGCTGGTGCCAACGAACTGTCTTTGGTTTTGCGCGATGAAAATGTCATGCGATTTGTAAAGTATGTCAGTGCTAGATCTCCTGGTGCTCGTTGGGATGTCGCTTTTGAATACGATTTAGTAGAAGAAAAATCTGAGGAGCAAGAATAAGTTGTAACAACGATAGAAATTGCATACTGTAAATAGCATATTTAACCACCCCACTCATACAAAAAATAATAATATCACATTGAATAAAGAAAAAGAGATTAATTAGTATCTACGCCCAACAACTTTGCCCAAATCTACAATCAGTATTTACTGTAATCCAATGACTTTTATTCGTAGCATCTACAAAACCATGATTTTATCAACAACAACGCTAGCTACAGGGAAGCCAACCGCACCATCATAAACTAAGCAAGAAACCGATATAGAAACATGCTAGCGTCAAAGCTCTAGCTTTATTATAAAGCTCAATACTTACAATGGTTTATCTCACTTGCTATCCGGTCTTTCAGCCAATCCCATTGCTAGAATGGGCTCGACACACACAAAAATCCTAGAAAAAAAATGCGAGGGTTTCCCT
>JAXQGS010000185.1:0-26342 GCA_037040325.1 Mucor sp. M7501 | reverse complement strand
AGTAATGTCAAAGCTCTTCAGTGAATAACCCACATACAATCAAGAGGCAACGAAAATGCCATTAGGTTCAACACACAATCTATTTATTATACAAGAAAAGGACTATCAATGACAGCAAATCCAGCAGCAACACCACCTTCACGCGTGGTTGTTGCTTTGGTACGTAATAAATGACCACCATCTTCATTCAGAATTTCTTTATCGCCATCACTGGATAAGAGAGTTAGTAAAAGTGTGCAATCAGCATGCCTATACTCAAAACACAACTTACGCAAGATAAATGCCATAAATACCAAGCTCGCTGACCACATCACCTGTGATAATTTCACCTTCACGAATCATCAGATTATCAAGAGGAGGACTACGGATCAAATCCATCAGAATATATGCATTTCTCTCTTCGGCAGTCAATTTCTTCAGCTCGGCCAAAATATCTTGACCGTAAATATTGTGTCCTCCACCTTCACGCTGAGGCTTCATGACCAAGTCATCCGGCTTGTCTAGGGCCAACTGATAGGCTGCTAAACCTTCGGGACTATTGTCAAGAGGGTATAAACCAGTGAAGGATTCACGAATAGCGTCTGCAGTCGATTTATCAACATAACGTTCCAAGCGTCCAGGTTCAGCCAACACTTGTTGCACTTTTTTCGACCCCACTAGTTGGTATGCGACAGTGGGACATTTGATGGCCAGCGATCTCTCAATGAGTAAACGAGCATCCCACTCCTTCTTGGAATGATAATCTTCAGGGCCATAACCTGCACGATAATAAGCTACTGCAACTTCAAATCCGTCGCTATGATAAGCGTGCGTTAGTCTGTTGTTTTGCAGCATGTCAAATTTCAGCTTGCAAATCCTTACATGACTAATGCCTTGGTAGTGTCATTCAATTGAGCGCGAGTAGCGAGGTCTTCGAGAGAAAGTCGAGTCAATGGAATACCATGGCTGGTCATCATATCAGTCAGTCCCGGATGGTCATTTTCACCTGCCCAACCTCTCTACTTACTTTTGCAATAAATTGTATTCAATCCAACGTTGATCAAATGCATTGCGCTCTCCAGGCTGTATAATCATCACCACACGGGCCCTATTTTGATTTCAGACATTAAACATAGGAGAATGGAAAAAGGAGAACAAGACAGCTACTTACTCAGGGTTGCCGTAATGCTTCCATGCAGCAGCCAGACCATTTGCAAGCGAGTCGATGGCCTTGTTCTCAGGCAACTGGCTCATATCAATCTGGCCTCCTGCATATCCCTTCACCGATGACAAGAGGAAGCTAATTCAACATTGAGTATTTAGGATAAACAGGCTACTGCTGCTGCTGCTGCTGGACAGACTTACCGATGAAGCTCGCTTGTTCTGGTACATAAACTACCAAAACTAGCAGATACAGTATTAAACTCTACTTGCTGGATCTTGGCTGTCTTTGCATCAGCACCTGCTTCAGCATGCAACAAGTAGTCATTGCGATGAATACCAAGACTTGCCGTCTGTCATTTTCACACTGTAAGTTTTCCCCCCCTCTTTCTCTCTTTTACCAATGTTGACTTACTTGAGCAACGCCCTCCTTCTTGACAGTCAGATAGATCTGATACAATTCGTTCATGAAATTATCCAGCTTTGATAATCTACAGTGGAAGCGGAAACATTTAGTTCTTGACGATCATCTCGATAGAGGCATTTGCATCTTACGTTTCCATGGTCTCTGAAATCAATTGATCGTCTTGACTCATTTTGTGGATCAGGGTGTTCCAAGGCTGCTGCACATGTCTGGCCTTTTCAAACTCTTTACGGGGAAAAGGAGTAGGATACAGGGCAAAAGGCGCATGAGTGACAGCCGCGTTGTTGGTTAATTGCTTGTCCTTGGTAGGTCGCACAATAAGGCCATGAGCAAGGGCCCAGTCAATTGCCACCAAGACAGTGTCTTGTAGCTCTTGGGCAGATACTTTGGGAGGGTAAGTTGAAGTCATATCAGAGAGTAAGGAAAGAGTGAAAAGATGGATGTGTTTTGTGGAGATGGGAAACGTATTTCTTTGGATTGCTGATTAATTATGAATTGCGCCATTCTGTGGTTGTATTGCTGTGACCGGTCATAGTTGTCGAGATTCAGGTGCCTTGGTATCACTTTCGAGGCACATTCATTATGCAACATGTTGTTTTGACAACTTGTTTTCATTTTCAAAAAGAAAGGCAAGGGGCGGAACTAGCAAGCCAAGATGGACTAATGTAATGTGTGTGTGTGTGTCTTGTTTCCAGGAGAGCAACAAGAAGAGAGAAAGGCAAAAGAGGAGAAGATTTGCATAGAAAGAAGGAGGATTCAACCATGTCCTCTCTCTCTTTTCCTCTCCAATGTCGGTAAACTGCTATATAAAAAGGAATCCAGAGAAACAAGAAATCCGCTTTTTTTTGTTTTACTCTTTTCATTCTTTCATGTACGTCTATGCAAGTCGATCTTCTGTATGTCTAGGGAAAGAAAATAGCCAAGCGACCAAATGATAATTTATTCTTCTTTCAACTAAAAATAAACAATTTGATTTGTATACATAAACACTACATGGTGCATTTTGAAGCATCTCTTTTTGCTTTTGGGCCTGTCATTTAGGACGATGAATGGCTCCAATCTGCTTGCTACTTGTACGGGAGATAGTAGACACTCTGCGCTGTACAAATTGCCCAGCACTGCTCATCATCAGGCTATGAAATAACGAGAAAAACGTGATTGAAAATGACGAATATGCAACAACCTGCAAATCAACTAGAAAAACTAGGGAGTATCGAGGCTAACAGCAGATTATAACATGTACACATACACTCTCTCTCTTTCTCTGAGCCTTGCTCACCATCTCCACAACGCAACAAGAGTGATATACGCCCACTTTTTCATATACGGATCATATACATGTATACTATAAGATTCGTTTAGAATCGATCTCATGCAAAAGTATACAGGTTGGGCAAGCCTTTAACGCAATATAACCAAATATAGGTACAAACCATTATCGATCGACATGTCTAGTTCTTTTATAATAAAAAGGCCCTTGATGGATTGAGTGTCATTGAGTCCTCTCTCTCTCTCTCTCTTTCTCTCTTTTTTTCTTTTCTATTTCATCATCCACTTTTCTACCATGAATACAAACTTGTTTGCAGAGTCAATGTCAAGAAGGTCTTCTCTATGTCCTCCTCCTCCTCCCAATACACATCACCATCACCATCATCACCATGAAGATCCTGTTCTGTCACCACCACTTACTCCAGCTCTTTCCCAGCATCATCCGTTTGATAAGAGACAATCTGCTGATCTAGGATATGCTCAAAACCACTACACTACTCGACCCGCCTACAATATGGACTACCATCACTGGATGAATCAGTCCAACATGTCTCATGTATACCCTCCACAAATGAATCAGCCTCCATCTCAGCATATGCACCATTCTTCGCCTATACCCACGCCTCAGCTGCCTCAGCAACAGCAACAGCAACAGCAGCCATCAGCCCCTGCTCCACCTTCTACACAGCAGCAGCGATCCTCCAGAGTGAACACTAGTGCCAACAACACTGAAAGAGCGACAACTAGAAAGCAGCCATCTATGCAAAACAAGCACATGTGTACATTTCCTGAATGTCTATGGAGTTTCAAGCGATTTGAACATTTGAAGAGACACATGTTGGTTCATACCGGGGAGCGTCCTCATGTTTGTCCTCATCCAGGATGCGGCAAGCGGTTCAGTCGATCCGATAACTTTCACGCACACTACCGTACTCATGAAAAGAAGGCGTTTGCAAGACAAAAGCAACAGCAGCAAGCCCAAGCCCAGCAGCAGCAGCAGCAGCAGCAGCAGCAACAGGATCCTAATGCATCTTCATCTACTTCAACTACATCTTCTGCGGCTACTCCCACATCTAATGCTTTTTTAGTTAAAGAAGAAAAAGAAGCTTTCATGCATCCTTATTATCATCACAGCCCATACCCTTTACTACCAACACCATCTAAACAACAGGAGCATTTCATGAATTATCAGCAACAACAACAGCAGCAGCATCAGCAACAGGACTACATGTCTACCATCACACACAACACAAACAACATGGCCTCGGACAGCCCAACTCCCTCCAACCGCTTATTAGACTCCTCCTCAACCACATCTACCTCATCCACATCCTCCTCTTCCGCAGGCAAGCAGCAAAAGAAGCCTCATGCTTGTAGCCATCCCGACTGCGATCGTAGATTTAGACGTTTAGAGCACTTGAAGAGACACATGCGTATCCACACTCACGAGCAGCCCTTTAAATGTAACTTTCCTGGTTGTCTAAAGGCGTTCAGTCGATCTGACAATTTAACACAGCACCGAAAGACACATGAACGACGTGGATCAAAATATAACAACAACAATAACAACAACAACAACAATCAATTAGAACCATCCTACAATATGCACACTAGCACTCCTCCTTCTCCTATTGCTGCTGTAAATGGAAGTTCTATTAATAATAATGCTGCTGCTGCTGCTGCTGCCGCCGCCGCTGCTGCTGTTGCTGTAGCCAATGTTGAGCCATTCACCTTGGTAGATTTCATTCGTGATAATAACTATGATACCCTTCATAAAGAACACCAGCATCATCAGCAGCAACATCCACATCATCATCATCAGCAACAACAACAGCATCATCATCATCATCATCATCAACAACATCAACAGCAACAATCTCAGATTTTGAGTTGGCAGCATCCTGGTGATACTTCAACGGAAAGCGTAGGTTGCTAGCTTGGAAACCGCCATATACAGAACATAAATCTAGGTCGTCCCTTTCTTTATTATCATCATCTTCATAATCATTTTCTTTTCTTTGCTCGTCATTTCTCCACATCTTAATAAAAAATCCAATTTGCGCTTCTAATCCTTGACACTGCCATCTCTTGGTCTGTATGTCACACCACGTCGATCCAACTCGTCTTCCACATCTTCAGGTACTCGTCCATAAACTACAATGGCATACACTCCTTTTTGGAATTTATCTATTTCCGTCGTTAAACATGAGGCGATATAAACTCTAATTGCAACTCGTACCAACTCTTTGCCACCTGCCAACCCAACTATCCTTAGGATGCATTAAAGCTATCGCACTAAAAAAAACACATACACATACACACACATTAGATACTACATCAAGATGAATATATCGACATTGCTACTTTAAAGCAGCAACTTACCCTTCAAATTTTCCACTTGTGCATTCAGTTACTCTGTCCATACTGCCTCTCATCTGTAAGATTTCTTCACAGTTCTCACATCCATTAGAACGAAATTGAGAAGCATTCTATATTTGGACAAGTTGGTTTAGTATAAAACTCAAACCAGTTGGTTTGTAAATCTATACTTGCCTTGATAAGCGAACATAATAAACAAGCGCGAAGCTGCTTTTTGTCGATAGGTAAGATTTGTGACATTATGCGATAGTGTTGTAATAGTATTTGGAAGAAAAAAAGTGAAAGGAAGCCAAACAAGAAGTGTCGAATTACAACATTGGAGGAGTCACGTATTGCTGAGAAAAGGTGACCGTTGCAATGTGTTGGTATTGATATGATACATGCGCATTGCACTCTTCTCAAGGATTGTTTGCTTAGTGGAGATCATTAGATATAGCTCTTGTCGTCAATATTATGAACATCTCAATAACAACAGGGCGAAAAATCACACATGGCTTTTGATTTCGGCGGCGCAACATGTCTAATGTGCCATAATCTAATGTGCAAATCATTCCAACTAGCACTCAAACAAATGCCGATATCCGTCGATTGTGGTGTTTGAGTGTAGCAGCCAGCAGAAATCAACTGTAGCATCTCTCTGGGCACTGACGACATTGCTTAAATGTTGAGCTACTTTAATCAGACCAAGCAAATGAGATGATGCAATCGGTTCAAGTTGACCAAATGTCAAATTCAATTGAATATGTATGAATACGACACAAGCAAACAGCAAACTGAAATATCAAGGTCCTGAATAAAGACAAAATAGAAATAATGGACGAAACGGGGCGACACGGTTATCACAAGAGTACCGCCCCAACATTTGTTGAGCAGAGGACAAGACATCTACTATGCCAAATATAAGCTTGAGCGACCATTCCATATCGATCTTGAGAATGACAAAAAAGTGCACTCATTATGATAGAATGAAACGCTGATGCATGGTTTTATGGCTCATTCCAACTGTCATATAGTCTTCTCGTAAATGCAGTTGTGATGAAATGAAAGAAACCTCATCCAAAGTGCCTTCTTACACACACACATCAGGTGCAACAAATCAATCGTTTGTACTCACACACGCACCTTATCAGCCGATTAAACCATTTTTCCACGCTAATCACAGCCTATAAGCCGGCATGAAGCTTATTTTTCGAGTCCACAACGTTTGTGTGGCAAAAGGGACGAAAGACATGCCATTTTTGGTAACTTTTTGCTTTGTATTTTCTGATCTGATGAACCACATACACTGGAATTCTCTTTGATCCATCAAATAATGCCAACGAGCTGTACTATACTATGCGCTATTTCATACAATAGAAGTTCTATAGTAGAAATGTGAAATGTCAAAAATGTTTCTCGTGCTCTATTTATAAAGAGATACATTTGCTGCATTCCAAATGATGATTTTTGTTTGATCTGATGACAAGAATACACAGCCATGATGGCATTGTCGCAAAGCAGCGGGTTAGACCTCGGTTTATCACACTCCCTCATCAACAGATTACGTGAGGAAGCACACGCATCGATTTTGCGTAATCCCAAATTATAAATCACTCTTCCCTTGTGCTACTAGACAGTTTTACCAAATGGAAACTCTGGTTCCGATAAAAAATTTTCACGATAACCTTGTTTTCCCTCTTCAATGCTTGGCGAGGGGAGGATGAGCAGTAATCCAGTTGTTTGATTTGCTTCTTCTTCATGTGATTTTAAGCCCAACAAATGGCCGTGTTTCCTTCTAATGCTATACAAACAGACCTTTTCTCGATCTGATGTGCGTCCTCTGTATAGACCTCCGTTGTAAGCGTATTTATATTTTTACACACGCATTCTGTACCTTTTTACACAAGAAAATCTGAGGTTCAACAAGCATTTATTATTATATTCTGGGAGTTTTAATAAATTGAAATCAACAAAAAGGCATAAAATTATCTAATAGACTTGGCTCGCTCCCTTTTCTCTCTTTCTCTCTCTCTTAAACTTACAAAATGGAATCTGTGGCTGCATCGTCATCATCAACATTTGGTGATATCTTGGATCAATTATGTCTATCGACGCTTCGGTATCATTGGCAAACTGTACTGACTTCGACTGTTGTGTTCGCCATCATCTATGAAATTTCCCGTATATTTTCACCAGTGCTGTTTCCAAAGACATTTCAGTTTTTCAAAGGCGTAAGTGTAAAGAGCGTTGGTATTCGGTTGCTATGGGATACTCATGTACAGATCAGTACAATGCACCAAATTGGCATGTCCATGTTGTATCCACCGTACATTGCATAGTGGTTGTGCTTGGATCATTCTTTATTTTTGCAGACAACTCGCTCAATCAAGACAGAGTGTTCGGCTATGTGAGATGGGCTGCTGATATTTATTCCATTTCTTGCGGGTAAACACAGGCAAAAGTCAGTTGTTGCGGAAATCATGGATCTAATTAATGTATCTAGTTACTTTTTATGGGACACAATCATTGCCATCTATTTTTACAAGTACCAAGGCATCAGCATGGTTTTCCACGGTGTCGCTTCATTTTCTGTGTTTATCTTTTCTTTTGTAAGTGTATATACATATATATAGCGTGTGGGGGTTTGTATGTGGGCCATTTGCTAACATTTAGGATGACTACTAGCGTCCATTTGTTAATTACTATGGTGCCATCTTCCTCATGTACGAGCTCAGCACTATATTTCTCAACTTTCATTGGTTCATGGTAAGGAACAGAACAAGATCCACTGTAAAGGCAATAGGGACTCATCAGTGTGGTATCGGTTGTAGGATAAATTGGGTTGGACTGGCTCCAAGATTCAATTGGTGAACGGTGTGATACTCTTGTTGACATTTTTCTTTGCACGTATCGTTTTTGGTACTTATATGTCATACAAAATGTGGTGTAAGTTATACAACGAGAGAATCTTGCTTGTGGGGGAGACCTTATTGACATTTTTTCTTTTTTATAGCCGATATCTATGCAGTCAAGGAGGATGTTCTTTTGAGATGTAAGTTTTTGAGTTTCTGGACGTTTGATTGCTGGTTAATTGACATGATAACTGTAGATTGGATTGTTTATGGAGTTGCTAATTTTGTCACCACATGTTTGAATGTTTGGTGGTTTAGCCAGATGATTGCAATGTTACGCAAGCGATTTCCAGTCAAAGAAGTCGCCAAGCACAAGTAGAAACCAGTAGAGAGACATCACATCCCCCCCCCTTATATACATACAAATCGCACATATTATATATACAAGCACTCACATTATCACTTATTGCTGTTATTATTATTAAAAAAAAATGAATAATGATACCCTCAACAACCTCTTGTCTTTACAAACACACAAAGCTCCCCCCCCCTGACCTCGGTTTTTGAATGAGTGTCGATCATGCTGCATCTCCTGAATTAGCTATGGGACAAAGAAACACTGAAATAAGCATTAATGCGATTTCTGTTTTGAGATGAAGATTTGTCTATTGACTGGGACATTTGTGCCTGAAGATTGGTACCTGAATTCTCTAAAGTATCGAGTCATCAAATGCTATACACCAGCAGATGCATTGTTGTATATACCAGACTCTTCAATCTTACGCCAAACAGAGACTGTATATCTCTGATTTTCATCACAATGAAATAAAAACAAACATTGCCCCAAAGGACCAAGTTTCTGATTTCATTCTGTGCAGAAACTGCCTTTTATATCGAACAAAAAGCTGCCATATACAGGTGGTGATAGAGGTCCATAGTAAAGCTTTTAATGCGACTCGAAAAATGTATAAATGGAGCTTCGAATGCAAGCATCTGGTACATTATTTTACTGCCATATACCATACTTTTACATATACCACAACTCCTCACAATCGTTACAAACTGTATACACCTGCAATGCTCATGCCTCAGCTTAAACTTATCATCTCTGCCCGCAATGTCTCATCTGCTGTCATCATCTCGACTGGACTGAAGCCATTGACTACCATCAATCACTCCTTCCCTACTGCTAGCTCCTACTCCAGTGTCTCTAAAGTTTGGTTGAAGTCAGGTAACGTCTTGCCAACTGCTGCTACTGCTACTGCTGCCACTGCCAAGACCCATGGCGCTGTATCCTTGGAAACCGGTAAACGCTTCCACAGCACTGTTACGTCTTCTGCTTCCTCCTCTGCTATTTCTTCTGCCTGCAAGGAAATCAATATGAAGAGCTCTGTCAATGATCAAGAAGCCAAGATTGAAAGCAGCATTAGCTTCCCATCACCACCAGTCAAGATCGAGCCCACCAAGATCGAGCCCACCAAGATCCAACCCACCAAGATCCAGCCCATCAAGAAAGAAAACATCGAGGCACTCAACTATGTGGTTATCCAAATGAATAGTGGTAGATGGAATGAAGAGGAGAAGAAGAAGTTCAAGACAAAGCTTATGGAATTGACTTCCTGTCCACCCATGGGAAACAAGGCCTTCTTCCAGGAACTTGCCAATGCTGTAGGTAGTAGAACTATTCAGCAATGCAAGCAGCATCATGGCTATCATTATAGAGGGATGCGCTATGGTGTTTAAATGGGTTGATGATGATTTGCTTGATACCAGCGTTAAAAAAAGAGTAGTTTAAACTTTTTTTGTAATAAAAAACATTGTTTGGAGCTAGAATTTAGATTTATTTCATCGTTCTTACAGTAATTCTAATGATTTTAGCCTTCCACACATGTCGATGCGGCTCAGAAAGCCATAGCAAAGCATCTCACCAAAGCTGCCGTCTAAATCCAAGAAATGTGCCCAATAACGAGGAGAAATTCTTAACATTTATACTCAAATAGCAGATTTCAAAATGCAGCAACATGCGGTTGGAGCCTAGAGGATGATGCCGACAGAGATTGAGCATATCCAAGTCAGTTAGACCTCTAAACAGTGTCTTTTACTCTACAAAAGATGGCAGCTAGGGCAAAACCACTACTGCAGCACAGCCTGGCTGGGATTGAATTTCATAGCGTCGTCCTTTTGTCTTCCAGATCATTCATCTGGACATCCGAAAACCTTTCAGGGGAAATTACACAGAATTCTTCTACTCGAACAGCAAGTATTTCTCTACCCTTTTAGATGTAAAATTGAACGAGGAATCCAGTGACGTTAATTTCAAAGTGATGCCTTTAGTCTGTGGAGAGTAACTATCAAAAAATGTAAAACACGTTTTTGGAGGAAAGGTCTACAAACACCATACTAAATTGATCCAAAGACACCTTCACATGCTGCTATGCTTCTCTGCGGTTCGTTTGAACTTAGGAACACCTTAGTAGAAAACATCGTTTTCGAGGTGAAAACCTCCATCATGCAAAATCATCAAATTTTCCCTTGCTACCATAAGGCCGAAATGACCAGAAATCGATGATCAACTCGACCCCCAAAAAAGTGCAGAAAAGTCATCCATACTCTAATGTCAGGTCGTAGAACACGATTACACTTGTTTCGAGGTCGAGATTGCGCTTCGTTGGCGAGATGTAAGCCATTTAAACACTTGATTTCACAGTGGTAAATACATTTGAGGGCTGCTCACTGAACATTGTGCTTATTAACATCAGATTTGAAGGTCTGTAATTTATCATTTAGCAAAACAGTGCGTTATTAAGTTCTTTGTCCATTCAAAAGTGCACATATTTACTCAAAAAGCGCGTCCAATACCCAAAATCAACGAAAAACTGCCTTTGTAGAATCGACTGACTGACATTGTGTCATTTGACGGATGAGCTCGACTCTGACATAGCCTTCCTTTAATGATAGAAACCACATATCGTCCAACAGATGAACAGAATTAATTTATTTCGTAACCAATAGACAGAAATCCCCTCTATATTGACTCGGTGTTGATGCCTCATATGAATGCTTATAGACAATGGATAGCAATTGATTACGGTTGCATTTTGCAGTAATTCAGAAAGCTTTTACATCATTGAGATCTGCCGGTACTTTTATAATCAGGGACTGCCGAAATTGCTGTGCACACAACAATTCTCAATGGTATCTGAGAAGCAACCCCAGGTATGGTATCAACGTCAAACAAGGGGGGATTCAAAAAAAAAAGATTTGGTGTTCTATAAAATGGATAAAAATGAACCAGGGATTTCCTTTTGTTCTTATCGCATATCATGTTATCGCGTAGCAGTATCAAGACGCTATCCAAAAGTCCTGCCTTGATGGCAAGACCTGTCTCTGTTGCTACATTTCACCATGCATCCATACACTACAACAAGAAGGCCGCTGTTGAATTAAAGCCATCATCGCAAGACGATTCGCCCTTTGACAAGTTGGCGCAAGGCATGAACGTTCTCAAATCCACTCTGCTGACTGCAACGCCACTGCGCAAGATGACTCGACCCAACATTGAATCGCTGCCATTCACTGGCCATGCCACCAGTTGGGACCAAGCTGTCAAAGAAGCACAAAGTCTCGTCAATTCAGCTGACCAAGAACGCATTTTTGACCCTGTTAAACTTGTCGGTAAGGATTTATGGGAGCTCAAGGGCAACATTACCAAACTGCTGGGATCTGGCCATCCGTTTATCCACACCATTGGCAAACATTACCTTCAAGGTGACACCAACCGCATCCGACCCCTTTTAGTATTGTTGATAGCAAAGGCAACAGCACAAGCACCCAAGAAATCGACGCAACAATTGCTACACGAAGATATGGACAGCGAGTGCCAAGTGTCGTCAGCAGAGAACCCCGTTTTACCTACACAGAGACGACTCGCAGAAATCTCTGAAATGATCTATACCTCATCTCTACTTCATTATGATGTGATTGATAACGCAGAGCAAGTGACAAATCCTGGATTCGGTAACAAGATGGCTGTTTTGGCCGGTGATTTCTTGCTGGCTCGTGCTTCGCTTGCATTGGCTCAGTTAAAGAAGGCAGAATGCATCGAGTTAATTGCTACTTGTATTGCCAATCTTGTGGAAGGCGAGTTTATGCAATTACATGATCTCAACAAGCAAAACCCCGACAAACAAAAGGTGCTCGACTACTACTTGGAAAAGGTATACTTGAAGACAGGCAGTTTGATTGCTCAGAGTTGCAAGGCCTCTTCTGTGCTGGGTGGTTGCTCCAGCGATGTTGCAAAAATGACATATGATTATGGTAAAAATCTTGGCATTGCGTTCCAGGTATGGTTTGAGTTTGGCGAGGGAAATGGATCCAGTTCTGACCCAGTTGTCAATGTAGCTTATTGATGATCTTCGAGACTTCTCTCAACATGCAGCCAATATCGAGAAAAAGAAGCACAGTTCAAGCTGGATCACAGCGCCTGTCTTGTTGGCATGGGAAGAGCACGCAGAATTAGGACCTTTGATTGAACGTGGATGCAGTGAAGAGGGAGACGCTGAAAAGGTATGTTATCCACGCCCGCATATACATACACACACACTGAACCAGAGAAAACAGGCACGATTGTTGGTATATCAAAGTAGCGGATTAAAAAAGACACTTGCATTAGCAAACAAACATATAGATTTAGCAGTTTCAGCGATTGAGCAATTGCCACCTTCTGAAGCTCAGGCAGCATTGATTCAATTAGCTAGAAATCTGTCCACTAGAAAAGACTAAAAATTAGACCCGTTGTCCTGTATATAGATTTTTATATAAAAACATAAACCTTTCATATCCCAACTTTTCGATCTGGTCTTGATGAGAGAGAGAGAGAGCCAGCTTGACATGGCACGGATGATTGCATGATTTGGCCATCCTTCTTCTTCACTGACGCTGCGATATCTCTCAGCCACGGAGGCTTAATTTTATCAAAGCATTTAACTTTTTGTTTGTTTGACGTTCCACTTTTCATTTTACTTTTTTTTTTAACTTGAAGTATGGATAAAGTCTTGAATGACATTGTCGACGAAGTTGCTTTAGAAGGAGATCAAGGTACGCAGGGTAGCATTTATTAGAGACAGCCTGTTGATGTCATGATTGTATATGAGCAGGATGCACAGTTGATAAGCTTTTTATTCTTATCGAAACGTTGCTTACCAAGGCCTTGAAAGATACCCCACTCCACCATCCGATACTCTTTGACGATCGCTACAAATCATACCTTTGGCAACAAATCAAGCACAATGCACAGTTGCTGTTCACAGAGGTAAAGTCGGCAAGGGCAAATGATAGACTGGGATGACTGACGCATTACAGCAGAGCGGAAAATCCATTGATCCAAGCGACCTCACCTACGATCAGCTTCAATCAAAAGACATTCTAGTTCAAACAACAGAACAGGTGCTAGATCGAAACATATATGGAAGCTCAAAGGTACGGTGACAACGAGGCAAAGGATACGAGAAAGTAACCACTGCAATTTCATGACAACAGGATGCCAAAAAGAGCTTAAACGAGAAACAACGACACATATTAAACAGCATTGCAAAGAGTCGAAGCCAAGGTATCAGTCAATATGAATTGGGAGAGCTCTTTCATATGGATTCGAAAACCATCTTTTACCATGCCAAGAAGCTAAATCAGCTAGGCTTAATGTAAGACACTAGTATCAACGTCTTTTGATCCATGTCCACTCACGCAGCATGTATAGCGTCAAGGAAGATGCATACGTATCTCGCATGATTACAAAGCTGTTGTTTTTAAAGCGCTTTGCCAGTCAACCAAGCAGCGAGGACAGCAAAGATGAGCAGCATCAAAGTGTCATCTACCGTCTACCAGTGTTTAAAGAAAATATCAACAACATACTCGAACAGCAGCCAGACCACATCATGCCCATACCCGATTTGCTCGAGGCATTGTCGCTCAACACTATCACAGAGAAGAAATGGGCTCGAGTGAGGATACAGGAGATGCATGAACTGGGCGAGATTGAAAAGATCAATGCGACCGATGGCAAGCGATTGAGGCAGTGCGTCAGACTCATGTCAGCTTCAGCAACACCATCCACAGCAGCTACGTCTCATGTGCTCCAAGAGGATACACTACCACCCAGCAAACCCCTTGCGATGGACAGAGACTTGCCCTGCGACCTTGTGTTTTACAGAGACGTCGAAGCAGCAGCCGAGAAAGGCCTTACACGGCAAGACTTGATTGACAAATACCCGTTTATTGATCCTGTTCAAACCAAGATTTTCTTTGACAGCGCCACTTTTCCGCCAAAGACCTCTGACTTGATGCCGTACCTGCTACATTATACAGAGGAAATGGTTGGAAGGACTCGGCAATTCAGATATTATACTCAGAGTGGATGGAGAGCTTTCAATGAAGCAAATGGAATAGAGGAGCCCAGCTCGACAACCGTCGCTGCAAAACCCAAAGAACCCGAGATTCTAAGCGAACCCACATCCATTGATGAGATCAGCCGGGTACTGAAGGAACCTGCTCGCAAGCGCATACATTACAGTAAAGAGAAATACCAGGCCAAGAAAGAGACAGCAGCCAAAAAACGAAAGACCACGGCTGATAGTACACCAGCGAGTACACCGCCACCACCACCGCCAGACAATGTTGAAGTTCTACCTAGTCAAATACCCAGCAAACGAGCCATTGATCCGACAAATGATAAACCAGTATCTCCTACTGCAAAGAAACGAGGCAAGAAGGATTCAATACGCAATATCAGCAAAACGCGTCGCCATGGCATCCTCTTGCAGATGGTAGAAAAGGTTCATATTCGAGAACTCAACGTAGATATGATGAATGAATTCAGAAGCATCGAACTAGAGACACATGGAGGCCAAAAGATAGCACGCCAGACATTTGACGACTTGATAAAGGAACTGCATGATCAGCAGAAGCTCAGGATTTACGTTACGACCATCAAGAAACCCAACGGACTGACAGACATCAAGAAGTTTGTGCTGCACGCCAGTTTGACTGGAGAGAGTCCTCAAGTCAAGGAGTTTATAGATCACTACCATGTTCAAAAGCCCATCATGATTGGCACCTCGGGACGGAAAGAGATCAAGGCGGTTGTGATGCCTGCCTTGCCGCACTCCAACCAGTTGGTAGACAAATCAGGAGTGACGATTGTAGGCAACTCCAATTCATGGCGTGTCAGTGCCGTTGAGTATGGCTGGGTGCCTTCCAAATGGATCAGAGTTAAAGTGCTGCATGTTAATCTGCTTCAATATCTCGCATCCAAAGGGATCCAAGACGACGTGGTGGATATGGCAGATTTTCTAAGGTGGATTCGGTTGCAAACAGTCATGCAAATCTACGGTCTGTTGCCCTATGACGACCCTACATTGAAGGCATTTCTTGACGAGGAAGAGAACCGAAACATGGCTATCAGTGATCTACCAGCAGACATCAAGGACATTGTGTCTCAAGCGGCACCTCGTATTCGAGTTCGTATCGTGCGTCTTATTCAAGTCTTGTGTGCTCTGTCTTTGGTAGAGGTTGAAGGAGGCGCTGTGAATGGATATAGCATTCCGCCTAAAATACAGCTACTAAGGAAGGGTATTGTACGAGACTATGCCACCGCAGGACACCCTGTTCGATTCACACTGCAGTTGAACGACATTAGTGATGTGCAATTATTTTGGAGAGACCTGCAAAGATGCTGTGTGGAGAAGCGCATGAAAGCAGACACCATCCATGACGAAAACGACATTTTATACAACATTGTTCTGGTAAGGCTATGGCGATCCAACACACTGTTATCCAAAAGACAGAAAGCGATACTGGACTCCTTTGTCGACTTTGATGCGAAAACAGTGCCTGCTGACGACGACAGGACACTACGAGTTCACATTGCCCGAAAGACAGATCTGTCGCCAAAGCGCGTTCTAGCATATTACAATTCAGTGTTGGTGTCCTTTAGGAAATACGCAAGTCGAAGGGAAAAGGAAGAGAAAAGGGCAGCAAAAAAGAGCCAGAGTCTCAAGGCAACACCTGCTATTGCTGAATTGATGCAAGCCTCGATGGAAAAGCGCAAAATCAATGCTGCCATAGTCAAGTTGAAGGAAGAAGGGCCTTTTGTTCAACCCACGTTTGTAGCAAGCAGAAAATTACGACGATTGAGACTCAAGGTGGGACCTGAGGAGGATGCTCAAAAGAAACACAGTAAGTGTTAAAGTAAATAAGAAAAAGAGGCGAGTTTCCTAGCTAACACACAGACACACTTGCAATGGCAGCCAAAAAAGTAGACGATCGCCTTATGAACAATGTTGAAAAGGATGTATTGATACATGCGTACAGTATCATGAAAGCAAGAGCTGATACCTCGCTCTTTTACTGGAGTCCCATTACCAAGGTTCTCCCATCGTACACACCTAATAGATCCCGTCGTACGATTGACTACATGACGCGATTTGACCCTCGTCTCTTGGACACTATTCAAAAACTGAAGGCTGATTGGAAAGAGATATACCAGGAAGGCATTGCCAAGGGAGACATCAAGGACGACGCACCATGGGATACCCAGGACTATGATTTGCCCGGTTTTCTAGAGTATTTCATTTTGAAATTGCAAGAAAGAGAAAAGCAGTTAGATGCTGTTGTGCCTTTACCGCGACAGCTAAGCGATTTTGATTCAAAGTTCAGCATCGTTCGAGATGGCAACCACACCAGTGCTGCTGACAATAACCGACAAACAGCTGCGTACACGCATTGCTTTGATGAACACGTATACGACATTTGCACCAACAGTATGAATCATTATGACGAGCAGAAAGTATCCGTGTATCTGGTCATGATTCTCATCAAGGTAAAGCATTGTAGGTATTGTTGTTGAGCATGTATTGATTACAAAACGTTGTGTAGATGATCTTGATCACACCAGACAATAAATACAGCACTAAAGACGCCTACATGCTATTGAGAGAATATCCAGAAAAGGCGATTGAACAAGCTGTGGATAATTTGACTGAAATGGGCATGCTTATGCGAGGTAAAACAGGCTTTGGTCGCATTCCAGGAAGAGGCATCAATGTATCGGAAAAGTAAGTATTTTTTTACATACAAAAAATGGTGACAAAGGTGTTGACGGTAGCAGGTTTCTCATCGTGGCTGCTGGCGTCCTTCCTTTCGAGTTCTTCAAGCAAGCAAAGCAATTTCACGATACATTGGCTTCCACAAGTCCTTGTATTGATCTTGAAGCATCCCATATCAACAGTGGAGCAGTAGCTGCTGTTTTCAATCTTGCATCACAAGGAAAGGTAAGTCTTTGCAGCTTGGGTGTGAGTAGCATGTATTCACACGAACTAGATTTCAATAGGTCTGCAAGATCTCGAGAAGTACATCAAGCCAAAACAGTCTACCTACTATCCCAAAGCATCCGCAGGTAAGTTATTAGCATGGAGTTCCTATCAGCACGTTCTGGATGTTCATCTTGTTTGTATTAGTTGCATTGCGTAATGCGTATGTTTACAAGGACCTGGACCTCCGTATCACTTCCACATGTGATTTATCTGCTTCAAATGTATCTGAAGATTGCGTGGATCATGATGGTGTCGTATCTGTATCTACACATGAGGAAATCAAAGCTATGTTGCATGTGCTGAATGAAAAGCACCCACTTTCAGAGGCATTGTATGATATCGTGTGTTCTTTCGGCAAGGCTGGCTCATCTATTTCTGATATACGGGCCAAGTTTGATGGCCAACACCAATTGGAGGATTCGCTCTTGTTCTTTGACACATTGGACTCACTTCAAAGCCACAGCCCGCCTCTGATTTGCATCATTGGGTTCGAGCATTTACGTTATGTAGCATCCGAGTTCATATCAGACTGGTTCATCAAGCAGAACAATGTACGATACATATTGCCGCTCATGTGGTACGATACAACCGGGTCCATCATTCCCAATGCGCTAGAAGGTTGCGCTAGTGCTATCATGAGCCATATACTGAAGCGACCTGGTATATCATTTGTAAGTAGTAGCATACATTCACTCGCCCCCCTCCCCAGATGATGAGCTAACATGCTGTTGTACAGGCCACGTTACGAGACACATTTCGTGGATTCTATACAGATTTTGAGCTCTATCACATTCTCAAGTATCTATTAGACTCAAAACGGATCATGACTAGAACGATACAAAGAGCAGTACGACCTAAACGAGTATCGATCTTTGATAAGAGACCTTTGGTTTCCATGGCAACCACACACTATATCCTAAACAACAATGAAATCACTTGTTATTGGTTAGCGCGAGATTACTATCTCTAAAGAGAGACACAACATTTGATCGCTTAAATGAAATAAATTTTTTTGGAGATATCAGATCAGTGGTGATGTAGGTAAGGTTTTTAGAACATCTTTCTAGATGGAAAGTGTATCACGAAAAACTTCTCTTAGCTCCCCTGAGCATGAAAAACGTTAGACGCATGTATTGTACTACAACGATGCCATTATCAGGTGGCCGAGGCCAGTTTGATGGCTCATTGATAGCTGGCAAGCGTAAGTATTACAGTCAAGAATTATCATTACATTCAATGTCATAGAGTGCCATTCAGCATGACGAGTATTGTTTCGACTAAATATAGCCAATGCTTAGCTGATTGATATTCAGAACATGAGTAAAAAGAAGACACGTAAACAGTGTCTGATAACAAATGTAGTGTATATCAACATTTGAAAGAGTACATTGAGCCATATGGATGCGCTATTTTCATGAGCTGTTGAGTGAAATCCCTGCAATGATACTACTACAGGTACAAACTTGTAGATTTTAGTTTAGTTTCATTTAGGTGGAAAAACTATCATTTTGCATTTCAAGGTTCTAGAAACCTAGATGCATCCATATAGAGCTTCATATATAAAGAATGCCATCTTTTTTTTTTGCGGGCATGTATCTCATTGGTATAACGGTCAACTACTCCCTCCATCATGACAAAATGTCTAGAAGAAAAATTTCTTTTTTTTTGTTTCATGTAAATTTAAGCATGTCATTGATAGGATCAAGTTGCCAAAAGTGGACTGATCTCTCCTATACTATTATAAGCATCCGTAGCGGGAGCTATTGCGGGCATGAATTCAGTGCATGATGTATATGGCGAGGCAGATGGATACACTTGTTCATAAGATGCCATCGATAAGGACAGTAGTAACTGCAAAAGCTGCTAGCGTTTGAAATAGTCTAGTGTTATCAAACAAAATATAGAGATATACAAAAAGCAAGCAGCTTTGTTTTTGTTTAAGCAGTTGTTATCTCGCCAGGAAATCAGATAGTCTGAGAAATGTGTGGAATGGGCCAATGGATCAAGTCAAATCAAGAAAGAACTGAATCATCCTCCTCTTATCCGATATTACATGTACATTTATAAAATGTCTCTGATTTTTTTTCTTGTCATTATTCATTAGAAACCTAACCTGGAATTCTTTTCTCTTCTTTTTCTTTTTCCCCCCCATTTCAACATACACACGCATCTTTTTTTAATCTATCATGGATAGATTCTTCAAAAGAAATCATACCAAAAAGAGGAACAGTCGGAACAGCGATCATGGAAGCAGTAATAGAAGCAGTGGCATTGATGAAGAGATTGACATCACACCTGTCAGACCAGATAAACTACAGCCCTCCAACTCGTGGCCTCGATTGCCTGAAATCGCATTGACGACCAGCCGTGAATCGCATGTCCTCAAACCAGTAGACGTACCAGAGTCGCCTGCGCTCTCTGCCGCATCCTCATCCCAACCTATATTACATCCAGACATGAACCGACAAAGCGCAGCGTACACAAGCACAGATAACGAGGTCATCAGCACAGACACGGAGAGTGAAAGCGATACGATCGATATGGATCATCTTCAGCATCATCATTATCGCAAGGACTCCAATTCCACCGGTAGAACCATGAGTCAGGTCCCTTCTCTCAACAATGACCACCACAAAGCAGGGTTTCCACTGGACGATTCTGCCGCCAACACCTTGGTAGAAGCTGCATTGGATAAGGATGAAGCCAAGGATCGTCATGTTCGGTTCCATGACCACGTTGCTGAGTCGGCGGCATTGGTTCAACGTATGCTGAGCGTCAAAATGGGCCATCATCACACACCTGATCCTC
Source organism: Mucor sp. M7501 (assembly GCA_037040325.1). Classification (NCBI taxonomy): domain Eukaryota; kingdom Fungi; phylum Mucoromycota; class Mucoromycetes; order Mucorales; family Mucoraceae; genus Mucor; species Mucor sp. M7501. The sequence goes on along the minus strand of JAXQGS010000185.1, from coordinate 6,123 downwards.
TTGGGACAATGATGCAAAACAGACACAATCAGCATGAGGAGGAAGTCGAGCTGCAATCGCCGCATCAGAATGCTGTGGGTGGCGGCAGTGTGCTGGCTAGTTTGATGAAGCTGGAGGCAAAGAGGCAAGATAGCATGACGAAAAAGAAGCGCAGAAAGAGCAAAAACGTAAGTCTTGGATCTTGAGCCCATGTGATGTTGCTTCAAGGCGCTCACTCTTCCCATTACAGACACTGCACATGAAGCGCAAAAAGAACAGATCCTCGTCTCTGCTCAACTACCCTGTCCACTCCAATACCGATCCCTTATCAGAGAACTCTGGCCATGCATTACCCGTACCACGACCGCAACGTCCACCGCTGGTCAATCGACCTAGCAGTTGGCTGGCGGGTGTCGCTTCCAGCAAATACGTGGTGCCCAGTCTAGAGAAACGCAAAAAGTCAGTAGCACCCTCCTTTTCACGTCGATCCTCCAACGACAGCATGCTGACCACGGCCTCGCAGTTTGAGCCCATCACGCTGGAAGACCGTATCCGAATCACCTTTGAAATCGCCAACATTCTACAAAAGCAAGAGTTTCTGAGAAAGCTCTGCAAATCGCTGATGCTGTACGGATGTCCCGCTCACCGACTGGAGTATGCCATGCGACAGGTCTCTCGCACGCTTGCTGTGGATGCCGAATATGTCTTTATACCCAATGTGATGCTGATCACTTTTATCGATTCTACAACACATACAACTGAAACTCATTTCATAAGACAATCGCAGACATTTGAAATGCATCGCTTGGCTGATATCTATCGTCTAGAAAAGCTGGTGGCCCACGGTGAGGTGTCTGTGGATGAAGCGCTGGAGTTTATCGATAAAGTGTACGAACAGCCGCCTATTTATCCGCTGTGGTTGCATCCTTTTGTCTATGCTCTGGCTGCGTTCTCGGGTTGTGTGTTGTTCTATGGCGGTCGCTGGCGAGAAGCAGGTGTGGCAGCAGCTCTTGGAAGTAAGTTTGCTTTGGTGTTTGTGCAAAATGGCGTACTAATGTGCACCTGTGTTTAGTGGTCTTTGCGTCAAACGAGATCTTTTCTGCTGCTATTGCTAGTTTCCAGCCTATTTGGGAGATTACCGTGTGTATTCTTATTGGATTCGTAGCAAGAGGCATCCAGAAATTTGGCTTTTGCTTTACACCCATTGCGTTTTCTTCCTTTATCATTGTTTTACCAGGCTACCCCATGGCAGTTGCCATTATTGAGTTGGTCTCTCGCCAACTGGTGAGTGGCGTGGTGCGCATGGTGTACGCCATCATTTACTCGTTCCTGCTGGGCTACGGCGTCTCTATGGGCTCTGAGCTGTACATGACCATGGACAAGAACACGACGACGACCCAAAGCGATGTGTGCAAACTAGCTTCCAGTGCTGCTACGTGTATTTCGAGTGAGTCTCAATGGTTCAACTTTCTGATGGTGCCTCTGTTTGCCACTGCCTATTGCGTTTACCTGCGTGCGCGTCCTCCAAGATGGCCCATCATGGCAGCCGTCTCTGCGTGCGGTTATATCATCAACTACTCGTTGGCCTGCTGGGCCCATGCACCCTCTCAAATTCTACAAGTGGTGCCTTCATTCGGTCTCGGCCTGATTGGTAACTGTCTAGCTAAATTTACTGGTAAAATGTCGTTTGATGCCGTGTTACTGGGCGTCTTTTACCTGGTGCCTAGTAGTTTGGGTATCAAAGCGGCCTATGGTTTGTTTAGTGGCACAGATGAAGTTGGAACACAAGGTGCTGGTTTTGCATTAGCCATGATTGAATCATCCATTGGTAAGATAAAATGGGACCATGTTGAATTGCACACTCTTTTCTTACTCATTCTTATTTAAGGTATCACACTTGGTTTATTCTTGGCGACATTAATCGTATACCCTAAAGGAACACAGCATACACCTCTCATGAATTTATAAACGCATTTACTTGTAGATAAATCGAGCAAAACTTTTTTTAATCATATTCTATTAAAATGTCAATAAATGTACATGATGTTTCTTTTTTACCAGGAGAGTTTGGCCAGGACAGGACGATGATCGCTGATATAGAGACCATCGTCAAATTGATTACAGAGGATAGCAGATTGAAGCACTTGCACATGGACAGTGTTGCTCTCGAGGGGCATGATGAAATCAATGCGAATAGGCGCTCTAGCGAAATCTTGGGATCCTTCACCAAAACTAGTCAGGGTATTTCTAAAGCCATAGGGACCACTCAATGTACCAGGCTTTCCTTTGGCTGCAAGTCGACTTGTCAACTCATAGTGAGCATCCAAAAAGTACTTGGGTCTCTGTTCGTTCTGCTCTTGTTCTTCTTTTTGCTTGTGCAAGTTGGCAAGAATCTGTCCTGGACGGATGACTCGATGGGTTGGTAGTGTGATATGGCCTTCCTGTGTTCTTACAGGCTCGCCTGACTTTTGAGAGTAGGCGGATGCACAGACTTGATTCAGTTCTTGCAAGTTGGCAAGTGTATCATTGTTGCCCTTGGATTCTTTGTACTTGCCGTTGGTCAAGCAGAGGTAGGCAGGGTCGTCTTCTGTGGAATTGAGATCCCCCATCAAAATGACGGCGCCCTTGGCACCGGCTTCACGGGCTCTCTCTAAAATCAGCTTGGATCCCTCTTCTCTTGCTTGCACACCAACGTGATCCATGTGTGTGTTGAATACCGTGAATACAGTGTCATTCTTTTTGAATCTATACGCATTATTGGAGCAAAGATAAGATTAGCCTTTTTTGATCTAATTTTCCTTTTATACTGATTAAAACTACATACGTTACTTGTGTTGCAGTGCGAGGATGTCTGGCATCCCAACTGATGCTTCCTGCGACCTCTGGTTGCTGCAAGCAAAGAGCGTTTAGCATGTGCTGATGACATTTATATAATCCAAAATTTAACATTACCTCTGATAACCAAATTGTCTTCCAGTCCTCAACTGTCAAAATGTCTCTGCAAAGCGTATTTTAGCGTTGATCTGTCTTGTATCCAAAGGGACTTAAATGTTACCTTTTGTAGAAAACGGCAGAGATCTCGCCATCCTTGTCGCCATCGATACGGCCTACACCAACCCATTGGTATTCATCGTCCAAGAGTGCTTGGATGTCTTGCAGTTGATGAAGCACAGTTTCCTGATTCGCAATGTATATCAGCGCATGGAAAGCGTGGTTCTATATCTAACGAAGCTTACCTGCAGTGCCAAGATATCAGGAGAATAGAGCAAGATGGTGTCTACTACTTTCCATTTTCTAATGGACCATGGCTGTTCTCCACCAAATTCTTCTGTTTCCAAGGGATGTTCTCTGACAGGAGGGGAAGCAAAAGGTGTTGTATCAGAATGACCATGATGGTCATGTCGAACATTGAATGTCATGAAATTGATGGTGCCTGCCATATTGTATGTATTCAAGAAAGAGAAACAAAGAATAAAGGAAGAGAGAAAGAAACGCAATCATGGTCCTCCACTACAAAATAATGTGAGAAACTCGGGATCTGAAAGATGTGCTTTCGTTTTGGATATAGCTTCAAATGCTTAAATGGAAATCAATGCACATTTATCTGATAATGATGCCATTTCTATGAAATAATCAGTGTCTCATCATCGCTTGACGATAGTATTACTGTATGTCGGTGAAATGAAAAAGTCATCTATAGCATTATTCATTCATTGAGCTAAATGCTCTGAAAAGGTAGCCCATGAACCCTTGAAACTGCTGTCCCTGCATCCACCACAAGCGTGAGCAAGTCAAAACCATATCCATTCGCCCTCCCAATGACTGACGAAGGATCCAAACCTTCTTGATAATAGATGCACACACCCAACATACTCTAGAGTCTCCCAACAATGTTGCTACCTATCCACGCAAATTCCAATCGTACATGTAATAGAATATGGGTTTTTAATGATATAATGGAAACAGAAAAAGATACGATAATAAATGCTGCAATGTCATGGGAGTAGAGGGAAGCGAAATTAGGCTGATTTCTCCAAAGCCTTTTGAGCCTCAAAGGCATCACCGTAAATCAATTCATATCTCTTCTTGGTCTCCTCGTCTAATGTTTGTGCTCTACCTCTACGCTCATAGTTGACCATGTATCTATCTGATTTGTATGCACCTCCACCCAAGCCAAAACACATGACAATGTAAAACTAGAGATGCACAATGCGTTAACTATCGTCATGTCTCTCCTTTCCATCTACACCATGCCTTACCTTATTCACAGTTTGAGTCTTGCGATACCAGGGCATGAAAGAATAGAGCAAACCAGAGACAAACAAACCAACACCTGCCCATTGAGCGGTACCAATGGCGAAACCCTTCATGGCATAACGACCAGCGTTTTCTTGTTCAGTGTTTGTAACAACTCTCATAATGTATAATGTCTATGTTTTTAATATTAAAATAGAATAAGCGGGAAAAAGAAAAGAAAAAGGGAGAGAAATGCCATCATTCAGATTATATAGGTAGGCCTACTCGGAGTTCTTTGTCAGACGAGGTAAGGCTTTCGGTTGGGTTGGTTGGTTACAAGAACATCGTATCATAATTTCAAACAATTTGCCGGGGCTTATTTTCTGTTCCTTTGGCATGGATTGATCAAATTTTAGCCTTTTTTTTTTACGGAAACATCCTTTGGTCAGGAGTAGTACAGGGCCCGATCATGCTGCGCAAACATGATGAAATATAAAAACAATGAGACTAAGTTGTGGATAGCATCTGTGCATTATATTGGACCTATCATCATGTCAAGTAAAACCAATTTATTTGACATTCAATGTAGACTTTTTGGATTAAAACGAAACAAAAGGATGGAGAAACCGTTTGACTCATAATTTTTACTCAACACTCCGTTCATTGTAATCGACATGGCTATCACACAATGCTTTTGTTCATGAACACTTTTGTGGGGAAATGTCTGTAACGGACTCTTTTGAATCTCGGTCTTCCCTTTATCCAAATGTATAATAACATGGTAGAATATTCCATCAACCCAAGTATTTCTCGATCGCTCACTGGTGCATGTCCCATTCGTACCCGAGGAAGAAGCCGGATTAACATTTGCAGAATTCTTCTGCCATTGCTTGTAACCTTTCAATTATTTAACTCAGCTCAATCATGGTTTAGAGTGGTTGTAAACAAATCTACTGCATTCAGATGCTGATCAAAGCAGAAGAGACGAATAAGCTGACTACCGTATGTCTCTCTAATGGCTGAATGATCCGAAATTGCAACCTTGCCTATCATTGCTTTATCATGTACTTGTGCGAAACTTTCAAAGGTAAACAAGAGGATGACAGTGTATTCAGCAAAAGAGCCCACTAAGTATAACTGATAAAAAAGAAGCCTCCAAATGTACAAGATGAACAATTATTCGAAATACTGAACCAAGGATGTTTTCCTTCTCCCAAACATTGTCTGATGAATAAATCGCTCTTCATGATAGAGTAATCAATCATCCTTATGATGGTCGTCTTCATAAGTAGTGATACTCTCTCTACTATTCAAATAAAATAAAGCCAATCACAACGTACTCTAATGATCTATCAGCCATACCCTGATGCCTTGGTTGTACCGTATTCGAGATAAAGGTATCTGCACTCCTATTAGAAACATTACAACACCTTGAACTGTCAAGGCTAAATTCAATCAGGCTACTAGATTCATAACTCTTTCAAGGCCATCAAGGTTACCCCTCGAATCTAATCTTTATGGTCCGTGCTGTTGCATCATTGGTTACTATTACACTTCATCATTGCCTAAGAAAACCATTCGAACCTCAATTTGATTCATTATTTCAATCGTCGTCGTTGAAAGATAACAAATTCAAATGATGTATAAATACAGTTCTTTTTTATTCAAATACAGTGTCTCTTGCTGCTTTCGTACACAACAAGTAAAGTACAGTTGATTGGCGTTGCATTTTATAATTTCTTTTATAATGCTTCTTAAATTATTAGACAGGTTTTTATTGCGATATTTACAAAGGTCTATCTCACTTGCTATCCAGTCTTTCAGCCAATCCGATTGCTTAGATGGGCTCGACACACACAAAAATCCTAGAAAAAAAATGCGAGGGTTTCCCTCTGTTTTTTCGTTAGG